>JAZGTI010009291.1:0-19052 GCA_036877585.1 Botia kubotai | reverse complement strand
TGACCTTGGCGTTGTTAACACCATGCTCTAACCACTGAGCTACAGGAAAGCTTATAATAAACTCATAAACTGATCAATCAAACAATTCCACCATGAAACCCATTAAACCAATTATTTTAAGGCTACGTCCCTCTGCACATGCCTGGTCCTCATATAATTCAGATCAAGAGGTCAGGGGTCATCAAAATGCCAAATGGCAGTGGCGATGAAATCAAACTTTGCCTGGCTGCCTAAAAATACTATTACTAATGGGGAAAATGACTGAAGGAAGGGATTTCTTTAAGAGCGTTCTGACAAACTGTTTGTACTTAGCATTTTGCAATACGTTCTGTCAAAATACAGCAATAGAGAGGGTTGTTATAGTTACAAAATCTGCCACTGTAAACAGAACATAACGGACCACTGTCTCACTTACGCCATATGATCACATATCTGTGACGGACAAAGCTACCACTAACAGCATATGATCACATTTGAAAAAACATGCTGGATAAGCATTTCACTCACACATACTCATTTAATATACATATTAAATTACTAGTGATCGCTGTTCTAACACTATTCTTCTCTGTTGTGTCTGCTGTAAAGTGACAGCACATCATTTTTTATTTAAAATAGAGGTTTGCACCCTAAATAATGTACTTACTGCACAAATTATTCTGATGCTGGCACATGTAAACACCAGATCATATTAGATTAGATAACTATTAGAATCTCATCTAAACAGTCAACCAGAATGTTTTAATCAGAATTACTTCAATTTTAATGACAAAATGTGTGCATCTAAACATGGCTAATGTGGTACAGCTTTCATTTAAAAGAAAGTTAGTATATCCAGAATCGCAATTAAACACTTCCTGTAGTTATTTATGAGCGTTTTTGGCTCACTCCTCCTTGCAGAATTTTATGTGACCCACTTAAGTTGAGATAAATCATATCCATAAGTACAGAGCTGCATTGTGGGTAATTGATGTGTCTGTGCAGTCTGCAGGAGTTGAAAAGTCCTCGACTGGAGCTGCAGATCTATTCAGACATTCCCTTCCAGATGTTGGATGGAAACAGTGGTCTGAGCTCTGAGAAAATCAGTCACAACCCCTGGAGTTTACGCTGTCATAAACAACAGCTCAGCCGCATGCGCTCTGAATCCAAAGACAGAAAACTCTACAGTATCCTTCTCCTGTAGTTAAACATCTGTAAAAACATGCTATTTACTGAAAGTTTGCACAAAGAGTTACTGTTGTTTTCTGAATGTAGTTTATGGAGTTAACTTGTAATTTACAAACTTTTGACTACCAGTATCAGTACTTCTGGCATCCCTAATATAGAAAACACTAAAATATTACATGTGACAGTTAAGGGGGTTTGAAAGTCAGAGAACGTTCCAACAATGGAACAATTAGGTTAATGTAAATATAACACAATTAAATTTTAATTCAATCATGACAAACTATATTAATGGAATGAGTCTTAGACTCCAAAATACATAGCTGACCATTGTTTTATTAAATAATTAGTGTAGGAATAGTAATTGATTAATATATGATAGGAGTGTGCATAAAAAATTATATCACTCTAATTGGCAGTGTTCTACAAGCCAGATGCCTATGTTTGTTTCAATATTTTGCAATATTTCTAATCTAATCATGACAAACAATATACCATTGGAAAGGTCTAAGACTCTAGAATACATATTTGACAGATTATGAAATAATTTATTCTTATTTGTATATGATATCAGTGTGCATCAAACAAATATATAGCGTCAAGTGTATTATATATTTATATTCATATCAAGTTGTAAATAGGGTTAGTTTTAAAAATGTGTATAAAGTGTCAATGTGGTTTTAGGACTCAACATTGAGGCTTTGCTGGATGTCTGTGGTACAGCATCTGAAAGTCTTACAGAAACCCTCTTGTTTAAACTTTTAAAAAAAAATGTTTAAAAGTTTAACGGTTAAAAAGTAAACGGTACGGTAATTTCTTATATATGTAAACTTTAGCAATCACCATTGAAGCTTAGCTGATTCAACATTGAGGCTTTGCTGCCCTTTAGTGGACGACTGTGGTAAAGCATCTAAAATTCTTACAGAAACCTAATTTTTGTTATATCAAGCTTAAATTTGGTAAAGAACTTGGTGAGACACGTCACTTTGAATTTCTAGCATTTTTGGGCTGAAACAGTTACTTAAGTAAAAAAACAGAATAGTAAGATCAAAGGAAATCAAAGAAAATAAAAGATTGCTTGTTTTTAGAAGCAGCTAAATGCTTGTGGGTTACTGGAGGACAGAAATGACGAGTGGGCAGTTTGTGATGCTAGCTGATAAAGATTTAAATACATTTTGTTCACAAAAAAGTATAAGAATTGAGGATGATCATATGAAAGATGTAGGGTTCAAAAATAAATGGTTTTAACACAATTTAAATTCACTGGATGCACTGAACTTAGCCTAAGGGAATTTTGTTTCTAGACCATAATAAAGTTGCAGTGTCAACATTGGGTTCTTAAGTGGATTTTACCATATTAGCAAATCCGTAATGAGTGTGCTAAATTTCTTAAACTTTTAACCATGGTGATTTTGTGGTAAACTACAGAAACACAACAAATGGCATTATAATAGGAAAACTAACAGGTACAGTTTACAGATAATGTTTCTGATCTTTGTGTGCTTGGTCCCTAATTCTTTATAGGAATCAAGTTTCTTAGCATTCTACAGTTAACTGAGTCTGTTCAAGTGTGTTATGATCCTTGATACAAAACTACCACAAGAATTTCTGCTGTTGGAAAATGTGGTCCATCACTTTAGTTACCCGTGTATCCTGGACCTGAAGATGGGAACGCGACAGCACGGGGATGATGCATCAGAGGAGAAAGCTGCTCGTCAGATGAAGAAATGTGAACAGAGCACCTCTGCTACGCTAGGAGTACGTGTGTGTGGCATGCAGGTGAGGATGGCTACTTTAACCAGAGACCCACTTGTCAGAACATAATAGATTTACCCATAGGGGAAAAAAAATCACAGATGAGATCTTTTTAATATCTCAATTATTTCTCCTAAACAGCAATGAGAGATGTTTTATGTGTTTTATGTCTCATGTTTCAGATATTTCTCCTGAGAAAAAAACATTTTTCTTCATCAAATTTACCCAAATCCAGATTGTTAGTAGTGCTCGCCAAAGGCTATCTTACATGCTTATCAGTGGTGCTTGCCAAATGTGAAGAACTTTCACACATAACTAATTTTATGTTGGCTTGAGAAAAAGTGTGTAAAAAATTTCTTGAACTTAACATTGGGCTGAATTTTGTGATGCCATAGCTCTGCATCAGAATGTTGTAGAGACTTTGGGGTGAGCTCATATTGATCAGTTTAGCAAGCAGTAACTAATTTCATTGTCTAATTTCATCATGTCCTGTCAACAATTATAGTCTCCCAGCAAATATATAATAAAACGAATAAGCCATATCTCAGCATTAGAACATTGTAGAGAGTTGTATGGGCTTATTTGATTCAGGATGGCTTTAGGCATTGCCCTGGCAACTTTATAAACACCCTAGCAACCATTTAGACCACCCTAGCATATTAGAATCATGTTTAATTATGCTAGCATCATGTTTAAACAGCATCACATGTTAACATTGTTGGAATATTGTAGCCTGATTTTTCACATTTTACATAGTTACATTATTTAGAAATGTAACTATTTAGTTATTTTTTTTCTGGGCAAAACTTTGGCTCGTAACTCCTCCTGCACCTTTTAGTATTTACACATGAATGAGGGGTCAAACCAACCTACTTATTAAGGAGAGAAAATTCCATAGAATTTTAACGTTGGGCTGAATTTGGGAAGAATGTCATAGAGATTTGGGGGTGAGCTCATATCACACGGCTTATTAAGCACCAACAAATGGTGACATTACAACTTCATAGCCACGCCATAGCAACCAGTTACAGTACCCTAAGAACTGCCCTATAGAGTTCCACTAAAAGAATCCCAAAAACTTAGCATTGGGCAGAACTTTGTGATGCCATAGCTCTGTATCAGAATGTCATAGAGGGGATAAGCTCATATTGCTCAGTTTAGCAAGCAGCAATCAATGATGATATTTCAATTTCATAGTCATGCCCTAGCAATCAGTTATGGTACTCTTTAGAGCACCCTAGAAACCAATGAATAAGGTTCTTCTCAGCACCAGAACATTATAAAGACATCTGAGTTTGCACTTTTACGGTAACAACTGCCTAGTGCCGAACAACAGCTTCATATTCTTTAAAGTTTTTTTCTTTAATGTATTCTTCAATGTATTTTCTAAAAAGTCTTAAAATAGTTAACAACACTTTTTACATAGTTCTGCTTATAGTATAAACATTAAGTAAATTGAACTTTAACGTGAATAGCATGTCCGTACCTTGCTCAAAGGGAACCTTGTACCAGTCAACACTTCCATGGCAACATGCTTATAATGTAGTGCCCAGGCAGGCGGAATAGTAATTTTGGCAGGTTTGTTTTTTCTTTTAACAGCTCTTGAATTTCATACCCAAAACAAACTGTAGTCATTATCGCTCAGGTGAGCCATATTTATTCACCTTGGAAAATTATCAGGGAATGTTACTTAACCAGTCCTTGCTGTGATCCAATTTGTTCATCTTCTATCAAGTGACAACTAAATTTGCCCAAAAATACCCCAGAGGCCTTTGATGTCAACAAACAAAAATTAATAAGCCTTTTTCCTATCCTAATCATGCACAGTATGGTTAGTTGCATTTTATTATTTGTTCCGCATTTTTTTGCATATTGTTCTTTTTTTTTGCATATTGTTAAGAACACTGTTTTGAGTCTGTTCATGTCATTCTTGCATATAATAATACAGATATACAACAGACAGTATTAGTAATTAAAACAATTGAATGGTTAAAGAGACCATATTCAAACATTCCCAGAACTGTATTTAATTTCTCTTTCATTTGTTGTTATCATAAGCCGCATTGGCTGATAAAGATTTTTACAGCTGTGACAGCCATCAGGCCTGATGTTCCTGACATCTGCTTTTCCAACCGCATCATCATTCAATCCCTTTTTATCTCATGTCTTTGTTCTGCAGGTGTACCAGATGGACACAGGTCATTATCTATGCAGAAACAAGTACTATGGCCGTAGTCTTTCTATTGAGGGATTTGGACATGCACTCCTTCAGTTCATGCACAATGGTACGCAGCTTCGCAAAGACCTTTTCGAGCCCATTCTGAGCAAACTGTGCAGCCTGAAAGCTGTCCTGGAGCGCCAGGCTTCGTATCGTTTCTACTCCAGCTCGTTGCTAATCATATATGAGGGTAAGGACTCAGAGTTAGACGACGCTTGGCAGAAACCCTTACAACCACCCTCGGAAAAGCAAAGTCAGGTCACACCGCATGGGTCCTTGGAGAACCCCCCTGTGTCTGACTCTTATGTCCCTGCTCAGGCGCAGAGCGTGGATGTGCGTATGATAGACTTTGCCCACAGTACCTTTAAGGGTTTTCGGGATGACCAAACCGTCCATGATGGACCAGATAGAGGCTATGTGTTCGGACTGGAAAGCCTCATTAACATTTTGCAGGAAATTCGAGAGAACCAGTAGCCGAATTTGTATCTTCTTTCTGTTTGCCATCTGTTGTACGACACCCCATCCACACTGTTAACGTGGTGAAACAAAGACATTTGTAAAAATCGCATTGGGTAACTTAGTTCTTGACTCACTCTGCTGTTAGAACAGGAATGACAAAAAGTGCCACAACCATTTGCATAACAGTCATAAGCATAAAGTTATTATTAATTATAATTGTATGTATTTATTATTTTGCTTGACACTAATTAATTTTTATTAGTGTCCACAATAACACAATGCAATGACAATGCAAAAAATGGTTCTAAAAATAGACTTAATAATTTTGCTTAGAATAGTTGGTAAAAGCTTTACTTTTTTGGGATTTGAGGTTTGAGGATATTTGAGGGGGGTTTTAAACTCCTGGTCTCTGATGACAAATAAAATGGTTTCTGCCCTATGGCATAAGATGATAAATAAACAGCTGTGCTGTGTGAAAACCATTTATAACAGGCCAAACATTGCAAATTATGCAAAGTCGACCTGAAGTGGTGAGTTTTCTTTTTATAAATAAATCATTTTCAGTCGTGGGACATTTTACAAATCCTGCAGAATGAGGAGGCTGCAGTTATTAATAAGGTGGGTAGATTCCGTTGTGGAAACGGTAAAAAGACACGTGGATCCAAAAACGTTGCCAGCTGTGTTGGGAATAATACGCGTTTTTTTTTACAAAGAATGAGTGGTTCTGCAACTTTCGGGTGTGCAGGCAAACTTATCACTATATTCAGACAGTTCGGGAGAGAGGGGACGGGAGGTTGCTTGCCGTTGACCGAATGCAGAGACGGTGGCTGCATTGTGTTTACATTACACTAAGATCCGATCACAATGCGTCCTCGCCTACCTCTGGAACAGGACACGCTGGTCTTTCAATTTGTATGTGGACAACATCCGAATACAGGTCGCATGTTAATGCCAAGTGTAAACGCAGCCTTAAGGCAAGTGTCTTTCAGTTTAGCTTGCTTTAGCACACCTGCCTGAAGGTTTCTGGTCTCCCTAGTAAGACCTTGATTAGCTGGTTCAGGTGTGCTTAATTAGGGTTTGATTAAAACTCTGCACGACACTGGCCCTTCAAGAGCAGGACTGGTCAAGTGATGGTTTAGAGTAATTGTTACATTTGACTGTTTTTATGCTGTTTATTTTTTACGTGACTTCAAGTCTTTGCTATGATGTAGCAGTCCTGATGAAATTAACATGAAAAATTATGGCACCTATAAAGAGGGTTGATGTGTTTGTATTTACATGTGTAACAGGTCGATAGCCAGAACTGGGTTACCCAGGAGTGTCATGCTTGTGTTTCTTGTTTTCGCATTATTTTATGTATTTGCCCAAATGTTGACCACAGTCATTTGATTTTTGTTTTATCTCAGCTATTTATCAATTGCTTATTTTCAAAATTAGCACAGGAAATAGTTTCAGTAAAATAATAAATGCCACATTCTCTCCCACATGTATTCTCTCATAATAAATAAGCACTGTACTTCTATTATGTTTAAGATTATTCCTTACATGCCAACATTACTAATAAAATGTGGGTGTTTTGTGTAACTGCACCTTTAATTTGTGCTAGAGCTTTAGAAATGAAGCACCAAACTCATGGTGTGTTGCTTGGATGTAGGTGACGCCATATGTATATGTTCTTTGTCTTTCATACATAGAACCACAGAACCACTGTGACACAGAACCAGTAGAGAAAAAAATTGAAAACTATTATGCCCATTATGAAAACCATCTCTTTATTGTTGTTGGGTGGATGGATATTTTTTAAGAAAAATATATGACAACTTTGAGTGAGCTATAATTTGTTTATTTAAAAAACGGTTTCCTATCTTTTTTGTTTGACTTTTTTTAGTCCTAAACCCAGAGTGCCCCCCCCACCCGTCTAGAGTGCTCTTGAATTTAATTAATAAAACTTAATTAAAATTCAAACTCTGACTTAAAAGTTAAAAAATGCATTAAGATACCTCAACATGCTTATGTAATATTTTCACATCATGTATTACACTGTTTTTGTGATACTCCTACACCCCCACACAAAAGCGTCTGCCAAATGCATAAATGTAAATGCTTTATCCAAAGCGACTTACATTGCATTATACTATACATTGATTCCGAGTATATGAAATCCCTGGGAATCAATGGGATTCGCCATGCTCTAACCACTGAGCTACAGGAAACCAAAATAACAATGATGAATAACAGTAAAGTTTGTTAAAAGCAAATTTGCATTTCCGTCAGGAAATACAAAGACCTTTTTTGAGATAGCTTTGTGTCTCACTACGCCACATTGTTCTAGATTGATTGGTTGGTAACGCCTCATGTGGTTCTTAAATGAGGGGTGGTAATAGATATATAAGTATATATAATCTGTTTAGTTAACGTGTAACTGATATAAACCATTTGCCTACAATAATATTAGAATCACTTTTAAAAGTATCACAATACTTTTATCATTAAAAAAAATGTGTCGACAATTTTTCTACCAAAATTTCAGTCAGATATTTATCGGCTTGCTCGTATTACTGGTACAGACCATTGACCCGCGACGTCACATCGTGTGGATCCGCCCACAAATAGCGCGTCATCACTGTACGGAACTGAAACGAATTTAGTATAGATAAATAAACCTGCCAGACAGAGACACAGAGAGTAAATAAACACAAACAGTGTTTATGTATAAGTGATAACCTTTATAATAGATCTGAATCAAATCAGTGCAGCAGGTTATTTTGGGTAAGTTTAATTAAGTTTCTGTAGAGTGCTATGGATTTATAATAAAAACGGTCATTGTAAGAGTATAAGAGAGCGTATAAGACTTGTAGTATACATTTATTCATTTAGCAGACGCTTTTATCCAAAGCGACTTAAAAGCGACGAGAGCATTAGACATTTTGTCCTAAGAACCAACAAGCCGAGTCTACAAGCTACATTTACAAGTGGATATTGTACTGTTACTAGAGAAAGAATGGAAAAAAAATTGTTGTATGAAGGAGAGTTAGAGAATTAGGGATTGGTTAGGTGTCTGCGAAACAGGTGTTTTGAGTTGTTTTTTTTGAAGGTAGTTATGGTCTCAGCAGCTCGGCTGGAGGCTGGGAGTTCATTCCACCACAAAGGAAGAGAGTAGGTGAAAGTTTTAGAGCGTGATCTGGTACCTAGTTGTGGGGGAACGCAAGTGTCAGAGATTTAAATTAGATGCGGGCCGCTACGGGGTAGCCAGTGGAGTAAGGTCAGTAGGGTGTGACATAGTATACAGTTTTATAGTCTACATAGTTATATTAACATATTATTATGATATATATTAAACGCCAATGTGTTTCTTTTAAACATGTTTTTCTGTGTGGTGTTTCTTTTAAATGATAACCATTATCAATTGAATTTTTTTTTTAAGTTTAAAACATCAGAAGAATATTTTTAGGACATTGGATGAGCGATGTCCAGGGTTAGTAGGGCTGTAATCTAGACAATTATCTTTGAGGAGTGAAAGAATGTGTTGCTGTAGGGCAGGGGCGCCGCCTGCAATTTTGGGCCCTATGACAAAATATGAGGTTGGGCCCCCCTAGTAGTGTTATTACTAATAAAGCAGATCTCTGGGGGCCCCTAAAGGGCATGGGCCCTTAGAATTGTCCTAACTTCCCCCCCCTTAACGGCGCCCCTGCTGTAGGGTAAAGTGAAAGAGTAGTGGTATAAAACATTACAGTTCAGTCTTTTTGTGCACGTAAGAGAGATGAATGACAGGTATTTCAGGTGTGTTCTGTGGACATGTTCTACCTCTGTGACATGATGTGTACATTAGTGTTGATGCCTTTATTTTAGATGTCTTTGTGTGTCTCAGGGGCTGTTTTACATGACCTGATGCACATCTACTCTGACTACTTGCTGTTTTAGTGACCCATAATGAAAGCACTGATTCTTGTGGGTGGCTATGGCACAAGGTTACGGCCACTTACCCTCACTGTTCCCAAACCGCTGGTGGAGTTCTGCAACAAACCCATCCTGCTTCATCAGGTGGAAGCTCTGGTCAAGGTAGCTGAGCATACTTTTATACGCAACACTGTGTGTACTTTCCCTTGCCTGACCCTCTCAATTAGTTTGCTAAGAACAGATATAGTATGATCTTAAAATAGTTTCTGTTAAAGAGTTAGACTAAGGAGACTAGGGTTAGAGTAAAGAGACTAGGGTTAGTTGGGTATGAAACTTTGCCTACTTAACCACGCTAGCGAAAATTTTATAAAAATCAGCCATCATGTGGATTTTTCAATAGATTAACTATTACTTCATACATACCCCCAACCCAAAATATCTTAATAAAATTGGCAACTGGAGAGACAAACAAAGAAATACAAATCTGAAAAATATCTTGTTTATTTTCCTTTTCTTATGAAACTACAATCTTTTAACATTGTTGCAACCTTCCCTGTGTTGTTTTTTTGGCACAGTTGCACAACATTTTGCAATTAAATGTGTCTGTTTTATCCAAGTAGTTCATAAAGGCTTTTATGAAGACTCACAGTACCTGATTAAAAGTTTAGGGTCAGTTGGCTGAAATGTTATGATATTAAGTAAAAAAATTATCTGACTAATCTGAAGGCGTATGCCTAAATGTATGAAATTAGTTTTGTTGACATAAAACTTTAATAAGACTTTAATAAGAGCTCAGCATAGAACTGTTTTAGTACTGTTTAAAAAGCTATTCAGGGTGAGAAACTGGTGATACAATTCAAACAACATTAACATTTAGCAAATTCTAGACAAAGTGTGTCTACTTGTATGGTTAGATTTAACATAGTCTTGATTTATTTAGGATGAAATTAGTCATAACATAATCAATGACTAAATCTGGATTAATACTCATTTTGTGTTCATGTATTGTGTCTTCATATGTTTAGGCCGGAGTCAGTCATGTCATTTTGGCTGTGAGCTACATGTCAGAGCTTTTGGAACGTGAGATGAGAGCTCAGGAACAAAGAGTGAGTGTTCAGTGACTTCAGCTCATTCAGAATGCAAATTCATGTTTCACATGGCCCGTCCAACAGTTCCATAATATAGTACTGTTTGTTATTTTAAAAGCTTGGAATAAAAATCTCTCTTTCACATGAGAAGGAGCCACTGGGCACTGGTATGTGAACTTTCTTATGTCACTTTGACACCACAACCATCAGCTAGTGTGTAACTGTAACCGTCTGGTTGTTTTCTTACAGCTGGTCCTCTGGCTTTAGCTCAAGAGCTGTTGACAGACAGCAAGGAACCTTTCTTTGTCCTCAATAGTGATGTCATCTGTGATTTCCCCTTTGAAGACATGCTGAAGTTTCACCAACAGCATGGCAGAGAGGGAACAATAGTTGTAAGAAGACGGTTTGTTTAGAAAACAATTATAACAAATAAGCAAAGTCACACAGATGTTGTATTGAATATCAGCATGTGTACAACTGATTTTAGTGCTAAAGAATGATATTGTTTTCATAAAACGAAATTATTATAGAGTAATTGATGTATCAAATAAAAGGTGTTTTAATTATATTAAGTATTATATTAATATATATTAAGTATTAAGTAGCAAATATTCTCTATTATGTACATGCTCAATAACTGATTTTTATTCAATTTATGTTTTTCATTCATTCACTTTGCATTGCTTTAAATACAGTACTCCAGCATTCTGATGTGCTTTGAATAATACAATCAGCATTCATAAAAAGGCACTGGGACTTTGAAATTAAATTACAGAAGTTAATTGCTATGAAAAGAAACGTATATTTTATGGTGTAGACTTTCTGACCAATTTTAAACAAATTGTGCAATACTGCTAAAAAAATTAAAATATGACTAATTAAATTGTTATTTCGTTAAAATAGTTTTGAGGGTCTATGATTTCACAACTACATCGATTATTATGTTGATTAAATGGAGAAATAAAGAAACTGACAAAGAAGTTTCTTTCATTTATAATTAAATGCATAGAAATCTTAGCGTAGTAACAGGATTAGGTGACTTTTGAAAGAGCTTTGCATGATCTGTCTGTTCACATTCACTGTGGCAATATGGCACATTAACAGCATTGACACTTAATGTCATTGGTTCTTGGAGGGCTTGTGACCAAACGTTTGTCATCAAGACTGATGCAGCACTTCTAATGTTACCACGTGATTTGAAGGCAACAACAGAAATGAGGATAATTAATGAGTAATGACTTGGACTATAGTGCACAAATTGGACTTCTTTCATCTTAATCTTTCTCTGAAGGTTGACAGTTGCAGTCCTCATTAAATATATTTAATATCTTTATTTCTGTTGTTGGTCTCAACTCAAATGCATCTTTCAGCAGAAGTGCTGTGATAGTGGTGCATTGACAGTACTTTTTTTTAACATACAGAGGAAGTCATACCATACAACACAAGTAAAAGATGAAAGCACTTTCATTTTTCCTGTATTGGGTTTGTTGGAAGTGGAAGTCTTATCACAAACATCTGGCTGATGTTTCAGGTCACTAAAGTGGAAGAGCCGTCCAAGTATGGTGTGGTTGTTTATGAAGGGGACACAGGACAGATACACCGCTTTGTAGAGAAACCACAAGTGTTTGTGTCCAATAAAATCAATGCTGGGATGTACATCTTCAGTCCTGCCATGCTGAGAAGAATCCAGGTCAGTCATCTTACAACACATTTTAGATTAAAGTTTCATATATATTAATCTTTCATTTGAAGTCTATTTGGACTCTTGAATCTCATGAAATATGTTAGGAACATTCTGAATCATATTTCATCCCAAAGCCAAAAAAGCCATAATTTTGATAAATAATGAAATGTAAAACATTTAGAATTTTTGTGTTTATTTTCATGGCAGTTAAAGTTTTACATTACTGTAGTGCAAAAATAGTGACGTCATTTAGATTATGAAATAGGTACTACTTTAATTCAACTTTTCTGTTATTTGTCCCTTAGTTACGGCCAACTTCAATTGAGAAGGAAATCTTTCCTATCATGGCAAAGGAGGGACACCTTTATTCCATGGAGCTACAAGGTGCAAAAACACAACAAATATATACCTTTCGTAAAAGCACACTTTGAGGGCTTTGAAAACAATTTTAACACAGAATTTAACACTGTTTAAAGCAACTGTTTTCAGCTTCTACCTGTGTGTCAACATTATTTTAACATAGGATAAAAATTGCTAAAATTCTCTAAAATTTAAGCTTTTGTTTTTCTTAATCAGTTTGTGATGTTTCAGGATTTTGGATGGACATTGGCCAGCCCAAAGACTTCCTGACAGGCATGTGCATGTACCTGCAGTCTGTTCGGCAGCAGGCCCCCGAGAGGCTTCGTACCGGACCAGGTTTTGTGGGAAATGTACTTGTGGTATGAAACCAATTTCACCGCTTGTTTAATCATACTTGTTGATATTGGTCAGACAATGTTATTTTACGGTCCTGTACTATCACAAAATAATTGTGGAGATTTATTTATTTAATTAACCACAGTTTTGTTGTCTGAGATTTTTCACCATAGGGCAAAATTAAGTATAAGGTATCAGATCCCTTGGCTTGGATGCTAAATGGCTGATTTATTTTCTCTGCTGTGAAACTTATCTAGATTTTTGGCAATGTCAGAAATTTTGTCTTGGTAACTCTGCATTGTAACAACGACCATATAATAATCAATAAGGGCACAACCTATTTGTGTGTGTGTGTGTGTGGTGGGTTTGCATATGTGGTTTATGAGGAGCATATTAATTGAGCATATCAAAATGAGTGTCAGATATTTTATTACATCATACAAGTAATATTTGCAAATGAACATAAGTGTGTGGTGTTCTCATACATTATAAAAATGAATTTGGCCAACATTAAGTAAATGATTAAAGTAAGCCCTTCTATTCAAAGCATTGTGCCCTGAAAAGTGTTTTAAGAAAAGAGCATTCATAGTAGAGATCTAAATCCCTATGACCTAATTAACATCAGGGAATTTTAGGGTAAACTGTAATTGCTTTCAAATGATTATTTTCTCGATTTGTTTTACATTTACATTTTACATTCATGCATTTGGCAGACGCTTTTATCCAAAGTGACTTACATTGCATTATACTATACATTATACTATACAACAAAATAGTTTTGTTTTACTCTCTGTAAAATCTGGTAAATTTTTACAGGAAGAGTAGTGAGAAGCTGTTATATTATAAAGGATGTAGTTAGGCATAATACACAGCGTATTGACTTTCAAATCTAACACTTACTATACTTTACTGTTATAATATTAAAGAAAAAAACTTTTCTTCTGATTGCATACTTGTAAAAAACATGTTGACACAGAGTATAATGTGTAATTAATGTGTAAAAGTTCCTTATGTAAATAGGTAAAAAAAAACATTTAATCACTCACCCACCCTTTTCTTTTTTAAAGAGTCAGCGCATGAATAGGCCAAGGTAACCTAAGGTGGATTTTAGACTTTTAGAAAAATATTCATGTGAAACCCATGCAAGGAGTTTAAGAACTGACAACAAAATATGATGAAATGTTCTACAGATTGTTTTTAGTAAATAATAAATTACTAATAGTAAATATAGCTGCAAGCAGCAATTACGTGGATCTCGAAAAGGGCACAAAGGAAAATATATGTTAACATATTTAATGATGAATTTTTGAAAATCAGTATAAAAAACATTAAAAGCACTTAAAACACAATTAAATTGCTTAGAACTTTTGACAAGTAGGTGGCACTGTCACTAAATTTCCAGAAGGTGAACAAGATTTGATAGTGATGACACTAAAGACACTAAAGTTTTGTGAAAAATACAGCCTGAAGGCACGCTTGGCTAAGAATTTGTTGATGTGGTATACAAGAACCGTTTGATGATGTAAAAAGCTTTAAATATTTTTTTGTTAGGCTATCTACATATGCTATATAACACATTTTTGCACAGATAGAACAAATTTTGTATATGCCATTTTCTACAAATATTGTAGATCCCGATGTTGAAAACTTCTGCTCTCGTATAACCACCTTCAGTTGGCCAGTCCTCATCATTACTATAACTGTTTTATGATGCACATTTCCTCCAAAGGACCCAACAGCAGTGATTGGGAAGAACTGTACTATTGGGCCAAATGTGACGATTGGAGCTGGGGTGGTTCTGGAGAATGGTGTGAGAATAAAGCGCTGTACCATTCTGAAGAAGGCGCACATACACTCCCACTCCTGGCTGGAGTCATGCATTGTGGGATGGAGCTCCTCAGTGGGGCAGTGGGTAGGTTTTACTGTTCTAGACCTGTCTTTCTATATTAAGAAAATAAACAGGATTCTTTCTTCAGTAATCTGGCTGTTTATACTTAAGTTTTGGTGATTTATGTTGTGATTGTTCTTCAGGTGCGGATGGAGAATGTGACCGTTTTGGGGGAGGATGTAATAGTGAACGATGAGCTATACATTAATGGTGCCAATGTTCTTCCTCACAAGTCTATCACAGACTCTGTTCCTGAACCACAGATCATCATGTGAAACAACCTCACACAGCCCTCACGAAGTGCCGAGTGTGTGTTTGGCAATGTAACGCTGGATAATAAAGAGAGTATTGGCTCTGGTAGGAATATGTGGAGTAATTGAAGTATGCAGTTACTGATTGTGGTGTTTAAAAATAATGCTACAGGTTAATAACATCTAGAATAGATGTTGTCTAGATGGTGTTGTGTCACAAATCTGACCTTCAAGTGCCATTTTCATTACCCTTTATAACTGTTAATTAGATAGCATGGCATATGTCACTTGCTCAATTAGTTGTCTTTTTCTTCAGGTTAAGCCTGCTCTTTGTAAATTTTGCTGAATTTAAGATACCACTAGACCACTCAGTAAATACTGTATATTTATTATTTAGAAATAGAGCCATGTAAAGTATTAACTAAATGATGCACATTAAGTTTATTTGTTCACAGCTTATGCATAAATAAGGCTGTTTGCAGAAATGTCATCAATACTTCCTTTGCAGAATAATCAACCTGAAAACAGTCTTGAACTTTTGTAGGAATATGCAAATTAAGATTTTCGCTTAATTCTTTTCAATCAGAGTAATGATTTCATCTGATTGTCACCAGACTTAGTGGACAACATGCCAAGATAGTGAATATGTAAAATTGCGAAAGCGAAGCGCCAAAACTGCATTGAGTGATTTACATCTAACTTGGCAAATATGTTTGGAGTGGTGGGCTGATGACACTGATATTACTATTGTGAGTCACGGTCATAGTGCCACCAACTGGCAACAGTAAATTAGTAACAAAACAAACTTTAAAAGTATCCAAACATTTAGCGAAGTCACTTCAGACTTGGTCGAAATAATATAGGGACACGACTAATATAAATCTCTTAAAGGATTTGTGATATCTTAAATATTGTTGCCATGGTAATGCCTCAAACTTTAGAACTATATTGAGATGTATTTGAGGCTTTCAACATGCTTGAAATGGCATGGAATTTGGCATGTGCATAGACAAGGGCATAGCAGGGGGCTCTGCAGCACCCCCTTTTGACTAAAGTAAAGGAATTGTTTTTTTCCCATAGTCACCAAACTTGGTACATGTATTGTTTTCATCAAACTGGACAACTTTCAAAATTGCATTCATTAGCTCTGCCCAACAGTAACCAATGACCAAGTTTGAAGTCAAACTTCAAATGCACACCACACCTAAGCCATGTCTAAGCTTTTGCCCACATCTAATGGCTGACCGTTTTGAAATTACATGTGGATTTTTTTGTCAATTCCAGGCTCTGAGTTTTTGAATACTCCACCTAGGTGATTTATGGGATTGGGATTTGGCAAATGTTATGCCAAGACATTGCAAAATTACTAAATTTTGATATCTTGAACAGTGTTGCCATGGCAATGCAAAACATTTATGGCAAAAAAATTGAAATAAGAAGTTTTTGAGAACTGATGACTTAGAGGTGACATGCCCATGTCTAAACTTTTGCCCATATACAGTATAACGGCTGACCAATATGATATGTGGGTACGAAATTTCATGCCATTTAAAGCATGTTAAGCTCCTCAAATACACCTGAACGTGGTTTTAAAACTTGACAAATTGCCATGGCAATAATATTTAAGATCACATAAAATCCCTAGGAGGAGTATTTAAAAGATAGCAAGCACTTGTAAGAAAATGGCAACTTTCTGTTGGCCGAAGCAAAGCGGTGTCAGTGCGAAAGTTCGATGACTGGGTCGACATGACTGATACACATACCAGATTTTGTACAGTTGCATACATGTAAGATATATGCACCATTTTTTTGTGTCCCATACCAGGGGGCGCTACCAACTGCCTCGCCCGTGTGATAGCATTTGCTCGGCCCTAATGGCCATCGAATAACCGAGGTGTATAACAAGTTTCAAGCCTTTTTAAGCATGTTAAGGGAGCCACTGCTTAAAACCTTGAATAAAAGAATTTTACTAATACTAAGGAAAACAATACAGCCCTTCGACTTTCAGTGCTTAGGCCCTAATTAAAGCTATTTAAATTTTTAAATATTATTTAATATTTAAATATTAAATGCATCACCTTCTTTTATTTATTTTCTTTTATATTTATTTTGCTCACTTAGTCCAGTTGTGCAAGAACTGGCAAGCTTGTAGAGATGCAGCAGTATTGCCAGAGGAGAACTGGTTCTCCTGGCTGGGCCTGATTTCTCTCGAGGTTTTAGTCTCCTTTTGGAGTTTTTTTTTCCTCGCCACCGTTGGCTGCAGCTCCTCTGCCCTTGTACTGCCCGTCAGGAGGCTGCTGTCATCAGCTTTAATTCTGCACTTATTATTAAAAATATTTTCATACTATCTGTTCATACCCCATATATGACCGTATAGTCTGCATAATATATTACCTGGGTTTCTCCTCCTTTGTTTTGTCTGTGTGTGCTGTGTACTCTGTTTCAAAGCAGCTGTACATGAATGATATCTTCAAAACAATGAAAATTAGTAAAAAGCGCTATATAAATAAAGTTGACTTGACCTGAACCCCATGAATAATCTAAGTGGTTTTGTCAAGAGGAAAATGAGAAAATGCAGATGAGCTGAAGGCCACTGTCAAAGAAACCTGGGCTTCCATACCACCTCAGCGGTGCCACAGACTGATCACCACCATGCCACGTCAAATTGAGGCAGTAATTAAAGCAAAAGGAGGCCCTACCATGTATTGAATACATATACAGTAAATGAACATACTTTCAGGCCAACAATTCACTAAATATGTTTTTTATTGGTCTTATGAAGTATTCTAATTTGTTGAGATAGTGAATTGGTGTTCACACAAGCTATGTGTGTGGTTGATTTATTTTATTTCCAGATAAATTGTAAGATGGATCATGTAATCCTTCTGAAAAACAGGTAAGCAGCTAAATGTAATTGCATTTAAGAGCTCCTAAGAACTCATATCTTGTTTAATGTTTACATTACATTAAATGAGTCAATCCCCCAAAATTACTGTTATGAGCATGAGCCTCATCTAAAAGGCAAAGGGGAAGGTGTTGCTGCACTTTACATGAATACATTTACAGCTGCCCAAAGATCTGACTTTAGTTACAATTCTTTTGAAGTAAAGATGCTTAATATAGCTTCATCTGGGGTAAATAAGCATACTTTGTCATTTCTACTGTCTACAGGCCACCAGGGTACGACAAAGACTTTTATCAAGGAATTTGCTGACTTTTTATCGGAAATAGTACTAGCCACCGATCAAGTCTTAATTGTTGGTGATTTTAACATCCAGGTGGATAATGAAAAGGATGCATTGGGTTTGGCTTTCTGACATTTTGAACACTATTGGTGTCTCACAATTACGTGTCAGGACCGTAATGATACTTTAGATTTGATCCTGTCTTATGGTATTAATGTTGATGACATCAATATTCTGCAGCAGAGCAAAGACATTTTAGATCATTATCTGGTGTCCTGAAAAATTAATTTACCTATGGCTGCAAAGTCACCTACTTGCTATAAATACAGTAGAACAATACATTCTTCCACTAAAGATTCTTTTATCAAAAACCTACCTGCACTGTCTTAATTCCCTAACATAATGGATGACTCTGAAAACCTTGACAGCGTGACAGAAAATGTTAACTCCCTATTTTCTAACACCTTAGACATAGTTGCTCCTCTGCGGTTAAAAAAAGATTAGGGACAGCAGTCCAACGCCATGGTATAACAAGCATACCCACACTCTGAAAAGAGCATCCCGGAAAATGGAACGCAACTGGAAGCAAAAAAAGGTATTTTGGATAGCATGGAAGGAGAATGTTTCAAACTATAGAAAGGCCGTAAAAAGCTCCAGATCTGCCTACTTTTCAAATCTTTTATAAGAAAATTAACACAACCCTAGATATCTATTTGGCACAGTGGCTAAATTAACCAAAGATAAAGCGTCATCTGCCTCTGACAGTT
>JAZGTI010009290.1:0-19052 GCA_036877585.1 Botia kubotai | reverse complement strand
TATACATTGTTTCTGAGTATGTGCAATCCCTGGGTTCGAACCCATGACCTTGGCGTTGTTAACGCCATGCTCTAACCACTGAGCTACAGGAAAGCTTTTCACTTTAACAGCATGAAAATGTTAAGAACATGTTCACACACATGAAAGCGCTGATGGTGATGTTCTGTGTGTTCACAGTGGGTGTGAGTGTGTGTTTGTGTGGGTTAATGTAACACAGGAGGTATGTGTGTATGTTCGCTTACTCAGCTCTGAGGCATATTGACTGCATTACTGCCCAACAGTATTAAACTGGAGCATTTGCAAAATAATGATTTTACAATCGAAAAAAACATTTTTCCCACATATGAGACTGTTAACACACAGAAGCATATTATGTGTCCTTACAACAATCCATAAACACAATTTAAAACCACAGCATCTGCTTCCCTCAGGTACAACCTCTGTGTTTTGTTTTTGAATTCTCCCACTTTCTGTGCAGTGCATCTCTATGGTGTTCAGCAGATGGTGTCACACACTGGCATTGATGTGTGTCTGTGTCAATGTCATTGGATCAGCCTCTGTTTATTTGAGCGTCTGGATCCAGCAGTAAACATTTACATTCAAGAAGTAAAATTTGATGACAAGGCACTTTAACAGTCCACTTGTCCCAATTAAACCTTGAGAGTTACAGGAAGTAACACACATTCACCTGGTGCTGACAAATGTTGGCGAGTGTAAATGAGAATGACAAGCACAAAGAACAGTGCAATGTCTGGTTACGTTGGTTGGTTGGTAAACGCAGAGCTGTTGAAAAAAGGTTTGTTCTCATCAAGATCAGTATAGATTTTGCCATCAGTCTTTCTCTACTCCAGTTCCCAGCAGTCATTCTGTTGTGATGGTACTATAAATTATAATATCCACAAACCGCCAGACTGATGAAATGCATATCATCATATTCGGTCATTTCCCAAACATGACGCGCAGGACACCGCAGGAGAAGAACTGTGAGTGTAAAAATTATTTCAAGGTTACAGACACTGTAAAAACAATAAAAAAAGATGCTGTGATGATTACAGTGCAGTTTGTTCTTCAGCATGTGAATCTCTTTCCACAGATACAGCAGTGGTCAGATCTCTCTCCAGTGTGAAAATGTATATAAACAAACGTCTTGTCACACTGGGAGCATCTGAAACATCTTTCTTCTGTATGAATTCTCTGGTGTTTCACTAAAGTGCTTTGTCGACTTACAAACTCCACAGTGAGACGATTTTTCTCCAGTGTAAACCCTCTGACGAAGACTTAAAGTACACAAATCAGAAAAGCTCTTTCCACAGTGAGCGCAGAGGTAAGGTTTCTCTCCAGCGTGAATTCTCTCATGGCGTATCAGATGATCTTTCCGGCAGAAACGTTTATCACACACTGAAAGTGTTTCTCTACAGAGTGTGTTTTTTCTATGTTGTTTTAGAGCATTTAACTGTTTAAAAGTCTTTTCACATTCACTGCACTGATATGGTCTTTTATTAGTGTGTAAAATCATGTGTTTATTCATTTGGGATTTGTTGCTGAAGCTCTTCTCACCTTGAGGATACTTGTACGGTTTTTCCCCTGTATGAATTCTCTTATAAGTAACAAGATTTCCGTTGGTTCTGAAACACTTGTTACATTCACTGCAGTGGAAAGGATTCCTCACTATGTGTCTTCATGTGAACCTTCAGAGTAGAAGAGGAGAGCAAAACCTTCCCACACTGCTCACAGTGGAGCTGCTGCTTCTTTCTGTGCACTTTTGTATGATGTTTCCTCTCTTGTAAGGTAGAAAAGCTGATCCTACATCTCCTATAGGTGAAGAGTTTATGTTGTGTGTGTTTTCTCTCATGTCTTGTTAAATATTTATGTGACCTGAATATCTTTCCTCAGATGATGCAAGAAAGAGTCTTTGTTGTCAGTCGCTGTTCTGATGGAGAGGTTGTTTTACCATCAGCATCACTGTTCTCAACTAAAACAGACATGACAGCGTATACAATCAAAGCATATACATCCTGTGATTAATCACATTGACAAAATGAGACTATGAGTTACTGTGTGAGCAGAAAGGAAATGATGAGCTGTAATTCATAAACAGCTGTACTGTTGAGATAAAAATTTTGCATACCAGAGGTGTGTAGAGTAGCCAAAAACTTTACCCAAGTAAAAGTAACTATAGAATCATATTCATAATCACCGCAATAATTCTTGATAGGGTGTCATGTGGAGGACCTGACTCACAGCCAACTCATTCTCAGGACTGACTCATTTAAACTACATTTCACTGCTTAGACAAACAGACACACAGTATGTGTTCATTTCATTCTCAGCCTGTCTCAATCTGTTATTTGCACTAATGTTGTTGATAAGTAATATGTTTTTTTAAAAGAACTAACTGTGCGAGGGTTGTTTTCCTTTAGGAGAGCCTTATGGACCCCTGCTGAATTTAATGAAAATTGACGCTATCAGGGAATCTCCTCATCAAACTAAAGGCTACAAATATAACAGCCTTTATTTGTGTATCATAAAATGATATCAGTATATTTTTAGTTAGTTAATATTATAATATCAGTTTCAGTCACTGAGCACAGCTGCTTTTACGGTGTAAGCAACAGATGACAGATGAATGATGTCAATCAGTCGCTAATAAAGAACATGTTCACACACATGAAAGCGCTGATGATGATGTTCTGTGTGTTCACAGTGGGTGTGAGTGTGTGTTTGTGTGGGTTAATGTAACACAGCAGGTATGTGTGTATGTTCGCTTACTCAGCTCTGATGCATATTGACTGCATTACTGCCCAACAGTATTAAACTGGAGCGTTTGCAAAATAATGATTTTAAAATTAAAAAGACTTGCTTTTTCCACATATTAGGCTGTTAACACACAGAAGCCCATTATGTGTCCTTACAACAATTCATAAACACAATTTAAAACCACAGCATCTGCTTCCCTCAGGTACAACTTCTGTGTTTTGTTTTTGAATTCTCCCACTTTCTGTGCAGTGCATCTCTCTATGGTGTTCAGCAGATGGTGTCACACAATGGCATTGATGTGTGTCTGTGTCAATGTCATTGGATCAGCCTCTGTTTATCTGAGCGTCTGGATCCAGCGTTAAACATTCACAGTTAGGCAGAAGTTACAGGAAATAGGCATTTACCTGGTGCTGACAAATGCCGGTTAGTGTACATGAGAATGACAAGCACAAATAACAGTGCAATGTCTGCTTCACATGGTCGTAATTATGTATTTATTGTTTTATTTGTTTTTTTTATTAAAGGTTAAAATAAAGTCTTTGATAAACAACATTTCTTAGTAATAAAGTCAGTAACTGTATCTTATTTATACTGCATATAATCTAATCAACATTTATAAGTTCACTGTGCATGTTACTCCATTGATGCAAAGCAACACCACCTTTAAGCCCAACACAAATGAAAAATATGTTAGCTTTGAGCTAGAGCTCGTAAAACAAACGTTTAATTGCTTACTGTAAAGCCTCGAATATACGTCAAGTTTTGCCTAGAGGGCGCTGAAGAGCATAAGTATTATATCTCTGGGATTTCGGTAGTCTATTCTGTAGCGCCGCTGTGTGGATGGGCTTCAGTTACATGTTTGTTAAATGAGAAAACATGCAACAAACATAAATAATAATAATATAACAAATAATTAGTTATATTATTGTGTATCTATCGTTTCATTAACACAAGAGCTTTTTCAAGACTCAAAGGTCATTCAAACGAATACTAAAATACAAAGTATGTTTAAACAGAATTAAATTTCACTTAATTTTTAGTTTTACAGCATTATACTATTATACTATTATTATACTATTATACTATTTTTACAGAACAGGTATTACCATAAAATTGTAAAGGCATAAGGAAAATAGTAACAATATAGACCATATAGATAGAAGTGTAGAAAAAGACTTGAGTAAGTTAAAATAATCTTGCATTCACTGCAATAATTTTTGTTGAGTCCAAGACTGTTCTTGTGTTGTTGTTGGCTATATGAGAGAATGGGCTGATATGGCTAAAAAAATCAATGTACACAATATTGCCTGTGTACAATAAGCACTGACCTCACTCACTACTGTAAACTAGTTACTGTAAACTAAAGTGACAATTTATTTTATTGTATTCATTGTATTTGATTTATTCAATGTAAAGAAAATGCAAAAATTGTACAACCGTACAACAGTATCCATGTTGTCATGCTGCACAATGTTTAGATAGACTTTAGGACTGTCTGTGCAGAATGGAAAATGGTGAGTGTTATTTTCTTGTTTTGAATGTTTGTAAAATGTGATGCACTGAAACTCGAGGACTCACATGTCTCTAAATATAACAATCAAAGTTCATAGTTGGGTCAAAATGTGTTTTTACCCAGACTTTCATCCACAATGTTAGAGATTTATCAAATCACAAAATATGATGTGCAGTTATAGTATGCAATACATATTTTTCACTAAAGACAGGCTGTATGATTGTTATTTATGTGGAGGTCTTAATTGTGAGTTATCTGTTCAACAGGGTGGTTTGCCTGACTGGCTGCTGCAAAAACTTCACAAGGATGAATATTATCCTTCAAGCAGCTGACACAGATACATGTTATTCTACATGAGACATGACTTCATTCGACATGAGGCCTGATTTTAATTGTCATGTTTGTGTCTTTCATAGTATTTACAGACAGTGATTGACTGGCTTTATCAACATGGAGGAAATATTTTAGGTGTGCAGGTAATATTTAGATGAATCATGCAAATAGATGCTCATACTTTGCACAACTTGGTTAAACTGAGAACACATACCATTGATTAGTGAAGAGGCTGTACACTGTAATAATATGTATTTGGTGTTTGTCATGTAAACAGTGATTACACAAGAATGCCTGTTCAGGTGTGCATATTTTTGTACACCTTTATCCAAATTAGTCACGATATCCAGTGATGTAATGATAACTTGTGTACCTTGAATGCAATGTAAGTCACTTTGGATAAAAGCATTCGCCAAATACATAAATGTAATGTAAATAAACAGATGACACCAGTCTGTAGTGACCAGTTATAATTATAATGCACCTTTATCAGAGGCGGGAGATTCCACTGACATCATTTGTTTTTAGGACTGTGAAAATGTAGATACATTTTTAATGTACACAGTGATTGTCTGGACTCTTTCATTCTTGTACAGTATTAATATGTGTTTGTTTATAGTTTCATGATATTCCAGTTGGTCCTATGCCACCAGCTACCCAAAAGCTAGTTTATGGCTTTGTTACTACACTAAAGGTATGGAGAATTTGACACAGAAAAGCCGTTTATTCGCATGTTTTCTTACCCATACAGTAGAAACCACCTTACACCGAATATTCATTGTGCATCTTAAATGTGTTCACAGGTTGGCAAAATTAGTAGATGTTAGATACGCTATTCCCCCAAGATTCAGTATGAGCTCAAAGTCTTTTGATATTTGAAGAGGTTAAACAGTTAAAACACTTAATACAACCCACATTATTACAGATTATCCTGATAAACATGGTTATATGTTGCTGTTTAGCCAGCTGTTTACAGGTCAATGTTGATTTTCTTGGCTTAAGATTTGGATATGATTCAAAATGGGAAACTGGTCTTAGATCAGTGAAAAAGCAGTTCTGAGCTTTTGTTATGACAATGTGTAGTACTATGGCTTCATGCTTTATCAAATGACACCGTCACAGAATGTCCCTGAGCAACCCCTCTCATCTCACCCCTCAGTGGTATATGTGACCGTGTGCACGCCTCTGTGAATGGGGACAGCAGATCACTTGTTGGGGTCAATGTTTTTATTTTCATCACGATCAGTCACAACATTTGTTTTATAAATCACAGTGGCTGGTCTGAATGATGTCAATCACTGGGTCTAGACTCTTTCAACAACATCTCAGTATGGTGAGAGGTCAGGGATGGGCAGCAGCGTTGGCTCTGCGGTGTGCTTGGACACAGCGAGGTGTGCAGAAAGAATATTCCAGATACTCAAAGGGAATCTTCCCCAGCAATGACTCTCCACACTGAAAGCATCTCCTAAAAACCAACAACATCTGTATCTCAATATAACAGTTAGCTTAGTCATAAACATCAGATTTTGACAGTTATGAACTGTCTAGATTTTAATTCAAATCTTTCAGATTTGTAGTTTATTCAAATTATAGTTTATTCATCCCAAATTGAAAGGATATGGTCATTTTATCAATGACTGTTTCTACCAATAAAGGAGCAATAACATTAACGAAACAGCTTATCTAAAAATGACCCCAAAGATCTCTTTGAAGAAACAAATATTAGTTGGAACAACACAGGTGTGAGTAAAAGTTGAAATTCTAATTTTTAGGTAAAGCGTGACTTGCGAAACGGACAGAAGTATTTCTCTAGAGAGAAAGATAATAAAATGTTAAAAAAAATAATACCTAACATTGGTGAGTTTTTCTCCAGTTGTGGCCATATGTTCAGCCAACCTTCTCTCTGCAGCCAGAGCACGCTGCATGACATCATAAATATCAGCCAATGACAACAGGTCATCCATGTAACAAAGTACAGCAAGAGTGACTGAAAGTCAGGTTACCTTCTCTCTGTCACTGAGTGCTGTGAACCTCCTCTTCTCCTCCTCCTCCTGCTGTTTCTTTACTTTCTCCTCTTTTTGCTCCTTCTCTCTCTGTTTGCGTGCTACTTTTTGGGCTTTCTTCTTCTCTGCCTTTTTGGATTCAATTTCTTCAGTCAGTGGTCCAGGAACCTTAAACATGTTCAAGCACAGAACAGTACAGCAATGAGTATCTGAATAATCACCTTGTGTTTACAAAGAAACTACAATATTAAAACACTGATCACTGCATGATTTCCATTTCTGTTTATAGTTTTAATGACATTACTTCTATTATATGTTGGAAAAACTATTTTGATTCTGCTTTATTAATGTTTTGTTCATAGCACAGTAGTAAGAAAATTAATTTGACTACCTGTGCTTTAGTGTAGTCATACTTATGAGGGTGCTCGGCCATGTATTTTCGGAAGGTGTTTCGAGTATCCTTCTCTGGAGCAACGCAATAGGGAGTGTGTCCTTTCTTATCCCTGAAAACAAATCACTATTTAGGAGAGAAAGCTCCAACTGGCTTCTTAAAGTCCTCATACACTTAATTTTATTCATTGAGCAGAATACGTTTTTATTGTGGCTACTTTTCAATTGTATCAATTTTGCATGTGCGTACTTGTTGGCTGGATCACTCCCTGCATCTAGTAACAGTCTAATGACAGATTTCTGTCCGGCTGCAGACGCCACATGCAGTAAAGTGAAGCCTGCTGAGTCAATGGGCTTGTTAAGAAGACATGAAATACTGGAGGTGTCTGAGGTAGGTTTCTCTTGGGTGTCCCTCTCGATTCCCTCTTCCTGGTCTTCTGGCAGCTGAAGAAGTGAGCGCAACGTCTGGACATCCCCCGTTTTACAGGCAGTGTAGAGAGCATCCCTCAAACTGTATTCCCATGACTCGCCCACTTCATCTGTAAAGATAAAGGTCATATTATACATTTTTAGTATTGAATTTTTCCATTTGATATCCACAAGTTTTTTTATGCCTAAAACAGAATGAAACTTTTTTTTATTCCTGCTTGGTGTGTAACTGAGTGGAATATCAGCGATTCACCTTCCTCAGGCTGACGTTTTTTGCCCTTAGGTTTCCTTCTGCTCTTTGAGCTCTGTGTTTCTATCGGGTCATTTTCATCTTCAAGTTCAGCTTCTTCCTCCATTTCAACATGTGGCTTTTCTTCAGTTAGCTCTCTGTTGCCTGAGGCAGAAGACACGAGCAAAACCAAGATTAAGATGTTGCTTACTAAACTGTAAATCTCACTAACTACTTTCTGGAATTATCTGAAGTTCCTCTGGAGCAGGCAGATCTTCACCTTCTCTTTTCTCTTTCCGTTTCCTTCTTTTTCTTTTATTGAGCTGAACTTCATGTTCTCTGAGGTCCAGGGTTCCCAGCGTCACCTCCACCATCTCCAGCACTCCTGAGTCTTCCTCATCTGAACTTTGTTCCTCTCCCTCTCCACCTTCTACAGGCACTGACCACAAAACAGCCCTTAAATAAATGCATGTTCAGAAGAATAGCATCTTCATACTACAGTCATGTGTTCAGACACACCATTTGTGTTTAGCTCAGGAACTGTGTGATTAACAGGTTTAGGAGTCTTCTTCTTCCACACTTTCTTAGATAGACTGAGAATACTGGAGATGTCTGTGTCTTTTTCTGAAAATGAACAGACATTCATTCAAGAGGAGATAAGAAGATAGATTGTTAAAGAACAATACATAGTTAATGGCTTAAGAGGCAAACAAGTCTCAACATACGATAAACATGTAGAGTCGAGAGCAGATCAAAGACTCGTCGTATTTCACTAAATGTGGCTCTGCGGGTGGCAAAAGGAAGTACACGGACTCTCTGGTCTTTTTTGTCCAGGGGTGCTCCACGACCTCCAAAAAATATGGTCTTGTTGTAACTTGGTGCTCGAAGGAAGATGGCACTCGCCTCTTTCAAATACTCAGCCCAGCTTTCCAGAAGATCATGGATATCCTAGTTAAAGATTTCCATTACTCGGATATCAGAATAACCATATGAAATCGTGGGATGCTTTTTACACATATTCTACACTGAATCTGTGGAGTACATTTAAATCATATTATGTGTGCAATTGTACTGAGAGTACACTGCTATTGCCATCAGAAAGCATGATCAAAATGATTAGAATTAAATAATTATCAAAATATTTAATTATTTATTGATCAAAATATTGAATAATTGAACACACAAGGTGTAACTGATGCACAGAACAGTGTTACTTTAATGATGAATGCAATGTGCTTTTCTGAGCTTCAAAACATTTATCAATGCCATTACAAAGCTGGGAGGAGCCAGGATTTTATTTAATATAGGTCATTAAAATTCATTTTAATGTGGACTCAATGCCAGAATGTACCTTCACCAATGCAGCCTCATTGTAGCGCCTGAGGGTGGCACCTGCAGATTTAGGGGCATGGCTACGATTCTGAGAGTCTCTCAGTCCCTGCGCAGTGCCTCGTTTTGCTCTCACTGTGTACCGATGGAACGTCTTATGTTGCAGAATCTCTTTCCTGTGTTACACAAATTAGTTTGGAAAATAAATTAATGAATTGGACATAGTCATATATACATATATATGTGTGTGTGTGTGTATACAGGTAAATGAGAACTTGTAGAACTTGCACCAACCCTTTAAAAACTGCTCCAGCAAAGTGTCCACCGCCAGTCATCAGAATAACCCAAACAGTGTTGTGTGATATTTTCAGTAAAGAGGAAACCAAGTCTTCTTCACTGTCCTGAGTATAAATATAACACAGAATTACATGAGACTAAAAAGGCAGACAATAAACAACCAAAGTCAACAACCAAAGATCTAAAGTGAGATACACAATTTTGGCTGGGACATGGCTTTTACCTTCAAGTATGTTTGATATTTTTGCCACATATTATTATAGTGCAAGTAATGCAGTGACAATATTATATAATAAAGTGACATAAAATTGTCTCTTTCTCCTGCCAAACAATGAGGGAAAATACAATTCGATACTGCTGTTGATCAGGATAACCTCTTGGCCAAAAACGTTCAGACCTCTTTGAGCTTTTTTCATGTAGCATGCACACTGCTACAACTGTCGAGCAGAAAGCCTAAGGGTCTAGACTAAGTGAAGAGAATAAGGGTTAGATTTACTCACTCTTTTGCTCTGCAGAACACAGCGATACAGTGTTAGGTACTGTCCCTGCATGTTTTGAAAGGCTACTTTACTAGACAGCCTAAACAGGGATGGATCTGTGTCCAGAGTGCCGTCTGTCCCCTCAGGGGTCACATCTTCTGCCAGACGCTCATCCTCACTGTCCGAGTCTGAACCTGAAATACTTGAAATATCTCCTGTTGACACGACGACAGACACGATTACATTACAAGATACAAACTGGCAATATAAGTGTCTCAGTGAGGAGCATAC
Organism: Botia kubotai; assembly: GCA_036877585.1. Taxonomy (NCBI): domain Eukaryota; kingdom Metazoa; phylum Chordata; class Actinopteri; order Cypriniformes; family Botiidae; genus Botia; species Botia kubotai. The sequence goes on along the minus strand of JAZGTI010009290.1, from coordinate 9,002 downwards.
ATGAATCTACCTGTGCCAGTTTTCTTTTCAAACTCATCCACGGTTACAGATGATCTTCCTTCCAGACGTTGTCTTAAGTTAAAACGATGCCAGTCAAGTTTGTAGTGCTCCATCTAAAGTAAATGCAAGTAAAAGCAGATATTCTGTTTGTGTTTTGGCGATGAAATAAATTTATTTAACAACACACAGAAATCACAGTGTTCGAATGTTTACGTGTTATTTATGTCAAAAAACTAAATTACCGTTAACAGACTGAGATTTTACACAAAAACAAAAACAGGCCCCATAATTCTCTAAGACAAAGACTGAAATGACAAAGCAAAATGATCAACAGTGCAAATAGTGAAATTACAAGCACTATAAAAGTGACCAGGTAGGTAACCTAGTGATGAATTACCTGCTCCTCCCGACTCTCGAAAGCACACTGACAAGCTGAGCAGAACATCCTGTCTGACACTTCTCCAGTCGATGCAGTTGTCGTTGCTGAGATCTCATCTGGAATTATATAGAGTTTGGGTATATAAACATTAACATTCATACCTCATTAGAACGGTTTGTATCACTCTTACCCTTGTTGGATGAAGCAGCGGATGATGGCTGGAGAGGTTCCTGATGACCCAGAGGCCCTGACACCTCCGTCAGCCCCGCTGTGACAGCCTGATCTGCGCATAGTCCAAACACACACCGCAACTCCGGAGATGCCATGATCACACCACCAATATCACCTGAATGAACGAAAAGGGAAAATGTGGTGGATGTGAATGTTTAACGCAAACAACACGACTGGGACATGTCGAAACAGACATGGCGCCCACCAGTAAATAACATTAATCGCATTTAAACTGTTTAAACTGCATTAAACAATCTGAATCATCGGGAGCCATGTTTAACGTAACGTAACGTAAGAACTGACAGCTGCTTCCTTATTAGAGCAAAGCCTGATTCAGCACATTCACTAGGCTAAACATACTGCTCTGTAATCTCTAAACATTAATCCAAATAATTTATGGGTTATAAATGTGACAATTTACCTTGTGGACATGGGCATCGAGCTATTACAGCGTGAGTTTATATTTTGAATCCTAGTGAGTTGGACATTGTACGATTCCACACGCGTATGTGCTCTACGGTGGCCGACAAGCATCAAAAATATAACGCAAACCTCCGCTGAGCTCTGTTGTGTAGTATGCACACTGCTTCAACTAGACTGAGGCAAGAACAATCGTTAACATGAGCTTTAAGGAGAAATCGCTTAAAAAACTATTAAGTTCGGGTTTTTTTTATTAATTCTTCGCTTTGCTGTGACTTAAACTGTTCTGGTCCAAATGATTTTAAGATGCCTAATGTATTCAGTACATTTGTCTGATTGTCAGTGGATATTATTAAACTTTTGGGCTTTACTTACAAGGCATACACATACCACATATACAACATACTTGTATGTAAATATTATGTAACTTTCTCAAATGAACTGTTACATCACTCTTTGTAATATACTGTTGTAGATTGACTGAGCCTTACAATCAAGCATCTTAATGTACAAATTGTCTTATTACAAACTTTAATAACTATCTTCAGCACTGACCCAATATGAAATTAGACACTTTAAATTGTGCATAAAATGACACAAAATCAAAATCCTTTTATTTTCACGTTTATTGCATTTCAAATTTCTTAAACACAAAAATAAGGTAGTATCAGGTTGATGTTGTATTCTAGAGAAGTTCACTTCCGTCCTCCTCTTTTTCTCCCTGGTTTTACAATGGACTTACTCTGACTGGATGAGTCTGGTTTATTTGCATTTTCACTCTGGAAATCTTGAAATTTGAACAAATTGTCAAAATCATATCATGACACAGTCTGTCCAGTAATTGCAGCTTACAAAATACAGTGTAATTTGAGGTTGAGGACATTGGCACCTTCCTCTGTGTTTGAAGAAGCATCTTCCACTGCTTTTTTCAGCTGATCGTGCTTGTGTTGAAGTTGTCGCTCCTGCTCCAGCAGGCTGCTTTCCTCTTTCTGCAGATCACTCAGAAGAGCTTGCTTTGACTCTATAGTACTGTAATAAAATGGCTTTGAAAATGTAATCATGAATTTAAACTAAAACTGACTGACATGAATTCAAACTAAACTAAAACCTAAAAAGTTTTTTTTTTCTACAAATCTTAAACTATACACAAGTAACATGTTAAATGATTGAACTTCCAAACTTTTTAGGCTATTATCTCAAGGATTCGACATTGACTGTCTAATGTGATAATGTAACAATTTGGATGTTTATAAGATTCTATTGGTAGGACACAATTAAATTGCTATAGCAGAATAAAAAGGTGAAGCTGGATGATTATACCTAGACATTGTTAATTCTTGTAATTGACTGGTGAGCATTTTCTTTTCCTGCATGACAGAGTCTAGTTCAAGCAGAGAATTCCACAGGCCTTCATCCATCTGGACCATCATCATCATCCTCCGGTCCATCTCCTCTCTGCTGAAGTGACATTAAAGAGAGCTGATTTAATCACTCCTACATTGTCATCCTAGGATTTCCCTGCCATCCTTAGCCCACAAATTACATTGATATGCTGAATCTTCCCTTAAGGTAAATAAGATTTACCATTTGTTTACATCCTTGTTTACTTCTTCCAGCTCATCCTTAGTATGCTGAAGTTCAGTTTTGGCGTCCGTCAGTTGGTTTAATAAATCCTGACACATTAAAATTAGTCGAACATGACATGTTACAAAACAAGACAGCGAATAATCACAACGAAGCAACCAGAATGAACACACAGAAACACATACCAATACGAATCCAAAAGATTTCAAGGTAAATGCATCAAAAACAATGCTATGAAATAATACATATTGTTTGAGTCGCGGAACATATTTACACGAACTGATAAAGGAGGGCTTACTTTTTTGCATTTAACGTGTAAATATTATATTTATTCAGCAATAAAACCACGTTAACAACATTAGAGATGTGGGACTTTAGATCACTCTTGACATAGACGACGTCTTGTAGAAGAGTGAAGTATGGACGTACCGACAATGAAACACGTGGCCCGCGACTCACCTGTACTTCTTTATCGTCTTTAAAAGTGATGTTTAAACTGTTTGGTGGTGTGTTCATTACAGCAGAGCACAACGTTTTCACGCACAGAAAACAAATTTAACTGTTCGATGAACAATATAAGGTGCCTGTAGGCTTTATCCCTGCTACAAATACTCAGAGATTAAACTGCAAGGTGTAAAAGGAATACACGGATATCAGTTTTTGATTCCCAGAACGTAGTTTTGGGTTCCCCCCACCAAAACAAACGTGAATCAAATACTAACGTTAGGGGAACGTTTTGTATTATTAAATAGTTTCACTCTAAAATGATTTTAAATATCTGAGTAATTTAACGTATTTACTGACACTGATATGCACGGAACGCTGTTGATAGCGTGAAAGCTATGTGGGAAACATAAAACTTGGCCATAATAAAGTTACAAAATAAAGGTTGAGTATGGAAAGTTTGCCGCATTCTTATCATTTCCGCCCAAAGGAGTCATACTAAGAGCCCGGATAGCTCAGTCGGTAGAGCATCAGACTTTTAATCTGAGGGTCCAGGGTTCAAGTCCCTGTTCGGGCGATTGTGTTTTATGTAAAGATCAATTATGTTAAAACGCTGTCATTTACGAATTGAAAACGGTAGTTAGGTTTGTGTAGCACGTGGGAATAAACACGGTTAAAATACTCACAAATATTATTTAAAGTAGACATGATGTAACAGGAAGCTAGTGAGGAGCACTTAAAAGGCAGATGCCATGAACACAGACAGCAAACGTCTGCAGTCATGCAGTACTTGCAGGTTATCATCATCCTCTTGTCCTTTGCAGGACCGTGCTTTTCCTTGCCTGTTCAGGTAACATTGCCCTCTCATTGTGCATGTGAGAGTGTATATTTATGTATTAAACATTAGTTATTTTTATCTCTGGCTGGTAGAATTCTTCATATTTTGAAGCAAGCAGGCGTAGGAGAAGCTACTCAGGTAAAGTATACTGTATTCATTTAAATATAGTACACAAGTATGCCTCAAATGTAAACAGTTTTATATTTTTTTCCCAGATGACATTAAGGAAAATACCAAAACTGCCATGGACCAGATCATAGATGTAAATGACTATCAAGGTAAGGCTGCACTTACCGCAATATGGTAAAATTTAAGATGTTACTATTCTGTTTTCCTTTTTGTTTAAATTACAGTAACTTACTGTTGTAGGTGTTTTTTCTGTGGATGGCACCAGCCTCAGAGAGGGAGATATAGCTGTTTCTGGTAGGAGTCAGAGGAGCTGTTTTGCCAAGAGCTGCCTGTGGAATAAGTCGGTTGATGGTCATGTGTACATTGCATACACACTTTCTCCTGAGTACAGTAAGCAGACACTGTATCATGTTTCTCATTCAAGTTGGAGCTTTCTTACAGTGCATTCAAACTATACATTTTATAATTATACATGTTGTCTGGGAATGAAACCCACGAGCTTTGCACTGCAAACACAATGCTAACACACAACTGCTACCCATTGAGCTACAGGAATATAATGTTGCTAGTTTGTTATTTTGTTTCAATTCTTTCTCTGCAAAGGTGATACGGACATACAGAACATTAAGAGAGGCATGGGGCACGTAGAACATGATACCTGTGTGCGCTTTGTGTCCAGAACACACCAGCGTGACTACCTGGATATTCAGCCCAAATCGGGGTATGGTTATTTTCCTCCAGCATATTTTCATCTGAGTACATCTATGTTAGTAAATGTATAATAGTGATTATTTTTCATGTGTGATTCTAATGTTAACTCATAGATGATTAATTTACAGGTGCTGGTCCTATCTGGGGGCACGTGGGGGCAGACAAACCCTTTCTCTACAGTCACCTGACTGCACTGTGTCAGGGGTGACCTCCCATGAGCTAATGCACGCTCTGGGCTTTGTGCATGAGCAGTCACGGGCCGACCGCGACAAGTATGTCACCATCATGTGGTCCAATATATGGAAAGGTAAAGTAACAAAGTAAAATTCTTAAACTCAAATATTGTGGAATTTAAAAGTAGATTAATCCTTTTAGGGGTGTTCATTGATTCTCCTGTTCATAAAAAGACAGGTTAAGGAATTTTGAAAAGTTCAAAACAAACAATCTGGATACGCCCTATGACTACGGCTCCATCATGCACTTCGGAAAGTATGGAGATATTTATTAACATACATATGAAATAATATCTTTTCTGAAGTATATTAGAAAAATGAACTGCAAAAAAACTGCAGTTATATTTGTATATGTTGTGTGGTTTCAGGTATGCCTACTCTGAAGATGGTGGTCCTACTATTATACCAAAACGGAACCGGAATGTGAAAATTGGACAGAGATCTGGGCCCAGTGACTTAGATATAATGAAGATCAATAATCTGTATAATTGTGATATGTAATAAAATCCATCCACAGCAACTAACCATCCATCACAGGAATACAAATCTGAAATCATTAATGCATTAAATCTCTCAGCTCCTACATTTTTAACTAATGTTGTATTTAAAACAGAACGGTAAAGTTTATCCTGATCTTTGCTATTTTAGAAAAGTGAGAAAAAATAATCATTAAGAATATTCTGTTGTAACCTACTGTAAACCTGCTGTTTCAATTATAACTTCTGACATGTTGTTAATTTCAGCACCTTATATAAACACTGGACATTAATAAACTTTGTTCATAAATATATTTGTCTTTGTTGATTCTTCATTTAAATTCGATTTTACAAGCCATTTCAATAGGTAAAAAAAGAAAAATCTTCAGATGAGTTTGCAATCAAATCGGTGAAGTTAAACAATCATAAAATGTTATTTTAAAATCAGCTAATCAATAATTACAGTGGCATCAAGAATAAGAATTACACACTGAAAGAAGCAGTTATTTAGTGTAGGAAATTACGGGGTCATAGTGTTTGCTCTCTGTATTAACATGCTGTGAGCACAACATAAATAGCTATTAAGAACAGACCAGGACACGTATAAACATATGACTACTCATTACTGACTACTGTCAGGCCATATAACACAAGAATCAGCAAGTCTTCAAATTGCCATTGATTAATCTTAAAAATGTTGAAGTGCAGGTCACAACTAACAATAGTCTACTGTCTGACCTGCCAAGCCTTTTATTATGGATATACATGTGATGTATGTTCAGATCAATATCTGAACATACATCACAAGCAGGTCTGGTCCTTAAAATCTATAATTTATCCACTGAGGCTTCTAGGAAGCCTCGATTACAGAGAGCATGTTGTAAACACTAGTGAACGCCTGACGCGTATCTCCGATCCACGTGGTGGCACTGTTCACCACACGCGCACTAAAAGCACGCGGGTTACTCATTCAAAACACACTGGGCTTTACGGTTCACAACTCCGGATGTTCAAGACAAGCAGACAATCGAGTAAAAAAACAAAAATATTCGAGGTTTTGCGTTCTTTTGCAGAATGGACTATGTGACTAGAGATGATAAAGTAATCCGTGTACTTTGAAAGTAAGATATTGCTTTTTCTTTGCACTGCTGTAGGTAAATAAATACAGAGCTCTATTATGCACTGACTGTAAACTTATGATATATTATATATATATATATATATACATGTTTTAGTAATCGCAGTTATTTAATACTGCGTCATATGTATATAATAGCATTATGCAGGCACTCTGTATTCGTATGTCAAGAGTCTCACTGTGTTGTTTTTCTTTATTAACACGTCACTGATGTGTTCTCTTCTGATCAACATAAATTCCAAATTGACCCTATTTACTTTATAAATACGTGTTGCTGGTCTGTGAATGATTTATTGGTGCATACTGTTTAAAAGGGAAGAATGTCCCTCTTAATTATTCGTCAAAGATTCTTTGTGCATTACAGTTTTTGTGGTATATAATTTATATGTTCAGCTTGGTCCATCCACTCTCACACCTACTCGGTCATTAGAAACCTCTGGGTGGTGTTTGATGACCAGCTGAAATTCAGTTCACACATTGCAACCATCTCTCGGTCATGCAGGTATGCGCTCTACAACATCAGGAAAATCATTTCCTGTCCGAGCACAACACAGCTCCTAGTCCAAGCACTCGTAATATCAAGGCTGGACTACTGCAATGCCCTTCTGGCTGGCCTTTCAGCCAATGCAACTGAATCCCTGCAAATGATTCAGAACGCTGCAGCACGTCTGGTCTACAATCAAACAAAGCCTACAAACAAAGCCCATGTCACATCTCTTCTGACCTTACTTCACTGGCTACCTGTGGCCACCCGCATACAATTTAAATCTCTAAAACTTGCCTTTAGGACAGTCACCGGAACCTCTCCCCCCTACCTCAAGTCATTCCTCCAGACATATGTCCCCTCCCGCCAGCTACAGTCAGTTAATGAGTGACGTCTAATCGTTCCCCCACAACGAGGTACCAGATCTAAAACTTTACCCTACTCTGTTCCTTTGTAGTGGAAAGAACTCCCGGCCTCCATCAGAGCTGCTGAGACCATAACAACCTTCAAAAAACAACTCAAAACACACCTGTTTCACACCTGACCAATCCCTAATGCTCTAACTCTCTTCCCTGCAAAAAAATTCTGTTCATCCTTTTTTCAGTAACAGAATACAATATCCACTTGTAAATGTAGCTTGTAGACTAGGCTTGTTGATTCTTAGGGCAAAATGTTTAATGCTCTCGTCGCTTGTAAGTCGCTTTGGATAAAAGCGTCTGCTAAATGAATAAATGTAAATGTAAATATGTGGTTTATCATTTCTGGTGATATATGGTTTCATGTTGATTCCAGTTAAATTTATTTGTGTATTTTCCACAGCTGATGGCTGAATATGGAATCAGAATTGTTGATTGGCTGGCAGGAGGAGCGGGCGGAGCTAAAAGCGGAACTGTCACACCTGCAGGATGAGTTGGCTGAGAGCAGAGCAGAGAGGGAGGTGCTTGAGTCCCGCACTCAAGCTTTGACTGACAGGGTGAGGAGAGAATCAGTGATATAATCAGCACTTCAACATAGCTCATCAGTAACTCATCAGGACACCCTAGGGTCCCTCTTATCAGTGCCAAACTTATGAGCTCTCTGTGTTTGTGTCACCTTATGGTTAGTTGTCTCAATCACTGGACCCGTCTCTATCGTTGTCTCTGCGCCTAAACGATGAGCACCGAGAATGGCGGAGGAAGCTCAGAGAGGGCAGAGAGAGAGAATCCAGACAAGCCCTGCTCATTCATAAACTTCAGAACAAGGTCTGAACACGTGGGTCACCACACACATGTATTCATGCTTCACTAACTGCTTTAATAATCTAATCCAATAATCATATTTAGGTACAGATCAGTGCTGTACTGTTACTTATTTATGATCCACGAATGTGCTTATGTCTGTATATTTCAGTTGGTGGAGTACAGGGCTCGCTGTCAGGCTCTGGAGCAGCAGGTGATTAGTGAGGGGAGAGAGCTGAGGGCAAGAGAGGTGAGGTCAACAAAAGTGTCTTTTAGTCTTTAGTATTTTCCTGGTGTCCTGTGAGAGTTACACTGTTCATTTCTTTGTGGGCTTTGCAGAGAATGTTGCGGGATGAACGCAGTGACACTCTGGAGAGCACCCTCATCAGGCTGGAGGAGGAACAGCAGAGGTGCGGGAGGTCAATTTATAGAGTAGAACAGACCAGACAAAAAACATGAAGAAAATGATTTGATGTCTTCTGTGATTTTATTTTCATGGCTGAGTTGTGTTTCTTCACTTGAGCAGAAGTATGGGGCTCTCGGAGGTCAATGTGCTTCTACGGAGTCAGCTCAGCCAATCAACAGAGGCAAATGAAACCCTTAGAGACGACCTGCGAAAGCTTACTGCTGATTGGTCCAAAGCAGTAGAGGAGGTGGTGCAAAAAGAAATGGACTGGCAAAAGGAGAAGGAAGTAAGAATTAAATCTTAAAATAAAAT
>JAZGTI010009289.1:0-19052 GCA_036877585.1 Botia kubotai | reverse complement strand
AAAAATTAAAGAAGTTTTAACTTTCTCTTCATATACTAACAAACATTGTGCTATAGCTCCCTCAAGTGTGCTAGTGCTCTCAACCACCTGTCACAACATCAAAAACATATTACACAGAACTATAAGAATCCACAATGTTTACCTTTTGCGATTTGTATTGATGTAACATCAAAGATTAATGTATTGCCTCCAGCAGTTCTTTTTTGCTGTTTTGGGAAACTTTAATTGGTAATCCAAACCCTAACCATGACGTACCCTAAAATCACCCTAAAATCGGTCCAAAATGTATATGCTTTCAAACCAAATTGCTATTGGTAGACTCTCCAAAATGGCCTACCATACATTTAAGTTCTTAATAAGACGTTTAAATATATTTATTTTGATATTACAGAGAAAAATCTATATGAATGTGTATGTCTTAAGTAGTTTACAAAATATGGTTAAGTTAACATTATAGTAACATTAGTACTTTACTTTTTAGTATTCACTACATCATATTTTTTATTATATTTTGTGCTAGTATTTACGTAAACAATTCCAACATGACGTTATTATTATATTAAAATCCGACCTTTTTTCCATGTCATTAATTTTACATTAACCTCCACCCATCCATCCACTAGGTGACACACTTTAATTACAAGCTGCAGTGCAGTTGTATCTTCGGCCTGTCCCTACAGGGGCGACACTGAGTTTCTGAAAGACTGGCAATAGGTCTAAAAGCTGTTAAAATTTTACAAACAAACCTTATTTTGTGGGACATGCACATAAACATCTTGAAATATAATACTTCCTAACACTTGCCATTGTCCTACCATTTGTAAAATATTGTAAATTAGACCTTTTCCTAAAAAAGCATTTTTTTTAAATAAACCTAATTTAATTGTTTTATTAAATCAATTCTTTAAATTAGGTTACGTTTACATTCACAACATTTCAAGCAACATGCAGAACAAGAATACAGAATATTGAAGTTATGTGAACAAAGGGAGGTTTATTATTTGCCATGTTAATGCGTTGTGATAATAATAACTGATAAAAATCATCTTGGCAATTATCCACATACTACTGTAGAATCAATGTCAAAAGTACATGTACACAGTATGTGGCCCTGAATTGTGCATATTCTGGGCCGCCACTCTGTCTCCCTTTCCTTGTCACTATGGAGATTCCTATAACTTACACTAGTGCCATGTATACAATGGGCACACTGACATTGAGTTTGATCAGACTTCTGACCCTTAACAGCAGGGAACTGAATCATAGGCCCCGATTTTATTGCAGTCTCACTAGGCATAAACTTCATCGCTAAGTTTAGCATTGCATATATTCAACTTGACAATTACATTAACAATAAAAATAGATTAATGTAAAGATTGTTGTAACATGCAACCATCAAACATGTTTTAACATGATGGTCCTTAAAGGGTCGGCAGAAATGTAAGTTAGTAGTGAGTACAATGCTACAATGCTAGTGTAATATAGACTTGTGAGTGCAATGCTTTTTCACAACTGTAAACTGTATAGGCGACTTATATGAAGTGTGTGACATTCCTGTGAACATTTGGGCATCCAGCTCAAGGTTGACCTACCATCCTCGTGGACTTGTCACTTTGTCTGTCACTATCCAGTCGCCAAGGCTCCCTGCTTGTCCGAGACCCGACGGCGACAGGGAGTACCTTATCACCGTGGTAACATGTCTGCGATTTGGCTCCTTCCCACCCCCTAAAACAAAAATACCCGCCCTTTCCAAATGGCAAGATCATCAGAAAATTAATTGCCATTGTCTCATTTCACATTCGTTAGACATTATCTGAGAGCTGTCAAACAAGGCTGGAGCTTCCCAATTTTTTTACTGGGACACCTCTACAGTTGCGTACAGCTGACATGATGTCGGTTGCGTTACATAAAATGCATAAGGTTGCCACCTTAATCAGCAGACAGGAAAAGGCTCAATGAAATATTATCAATGTCACTGAGCTTCATAATGCAATAATCACAATTGAAGAACTTGTTTTTGCCTTATAGCTATGTCAGCAATAAAAATGATATTTGATATTTTTCAAATATATTTTTATATTTGACTTAATAAAACGTAAAAAAAAATATTCAGAACGTTTTTGACTACCCTAAACCCTCTTAAAAGCAAATGCTGGAACACGGCAAAATGTTTAGACTACAAAAAATAATAGAGTGGCGATGTATAAAATCATCATATCAGGCCAATGCATAATTTATTGTCAAGAATGGATTACATTCTACATGGCAACACTTTGGCTGTGAACATATATGAAGGCAGTAAATGACAGCACCTCTCTGCGCCACAGCTAGAGGTCCCACCCCAGCGGGCGAGGTCCAGGGTGGTGCTGCTGGGTATTTTTAATTAAATCAGCCTACAATGAGGAAGATGGAAGTGGAGGGAAGAGGAGGGGTTAGTGAGGGGGATCTGACCATCTCCAGGGTAAACACAGTGTGGGAAGAGAATGTGCACCTCCTTGCTGTGTCTTGTCTTTGTGTGCCTCCGCTTCTTATATACTGTGGGAATTCCCAAGGAATGAGAGGTGAGGGACACACTTGTTTTCAATCAAAACTCTGATGGCCGCAGTTAGATATGATTGCTGATATGACAATAATAATTCCCAGCGGATAATTCTGGAGTCAAATTTAACAACAGAACTGAGCAGATTACGTATCTGATGCACAGCTTATACATGTCATGCACATTATTCTGAGTATATCAACAAGACTTGTTGAAATTAGTGGCGCAGCTATATTAAGATATTTTTCTTGTGTGACCAGGGATATAAAATAGTGAGAGAATTTAAATGAGTAAAATCATCATTTGCTCGTTTATCATCACAGTATCAATGTCCAGCTTTTAAAATTGTATAGACTGAATAATTATCTAATATCACCAAAATGTTTGTTTCAGTATGTGAACGATACAGTCAGTCAATATAGAAAAACAAATTCTGAAGCAGAGGGGTCTTGAATTGTTCTAAATGGGTTGATTTAGCAATAATGACCACCTAACTGTATATCACACAGATTCTTTACAGAGTAAATATGTACATGAATAATAAATATTGATTTGAGTTTTAACTACCTTTAGAAGGTAAAGCCGTCAATGTGATACATGAAACTGGCGCAGTGTAGGAGACTGGTTGCTAGGGACAACAGTGAAAAAACTGTTTAGCGATCATTATTTTAAAAAATGACACAATTGACCAATCAGAATCAAATACTCCAAAAAGCCATGTTAATAACCTTGCATATATCCCATAAATTATAAAAACTGCTACATGCACCAAAAGCATTTGGACAGATAATGACCACATTCAAAGCAACAAGGCTATTACTCTCATTATTTCCCACTAGAGAGGCTTGTGATGGTTGGATTGGGACTGTGAAGTAGGGAACACACCCCTGCTGGTTTGGACTGGTGGGGTCAGTCTGAGCTGGGACGGGCCCAGTGGGGAGGTGGTGACAGTCACAGTGGAGGAGGACTAAGAAAGAAGGGCCCCACCATGGGAGTCGATGTCTGACATGACCCTTCCCAGCGTGGCCTCTGCAAAGTCTCAGGAGGCCATCATCATCTTCAGGGTTTGGACCAGTTGTCATGATTCTCTGTCTCTTTGTTCATCCACTTTGTTAGTGGACCTCATTCAAGCAGACTTGAATACTTGGAGATATGATTCTGAAGTCGTTTTGAGTTTAATGGGCAAAAAAACCCAATTTTGTCAGCATCGAACCCCTGGACCAAGATCACCATACTCCTTTGTAATGATCATTAAAACAATGTAATTACCATCAAAATTTAACTTGTACCACTGCTGAGAATTACTTGTTACAATTTAGCTTGTCAAAATGTCCATTATATTACTATGGATTTCATATTGAGAAATTGATGAAAACTCCATTGAGAATTGATGACTGAATCATGAAAATTAGTGTTATATATAGTTAGTGTTATATATACTGTATATAGATTGAATGTGTTTAAGTGTTTAAGGCCCAAATCAATACAGTATGTGGCTATTGGTTAGCATTATTCAATAGCCTGAATGGCCTAAGTGATGTCAGTGGAAAAGTTACAGAGAAATATGAACAAAAATAAATGTTCACAGTAAGATCAGGAACATGCATTTAGGAAGTAAACTTTGATTTCATGTAAGCGTTATACAACTTTAAAGCCACTTATCATCATTAAACAAATGTGTTAAATAAATAATCTTAACGGTCCTCTGTGTGTCTATGTATCAAAGCTTTGTGAGGTTTCCATTGTTCTGAGGTGTGATATTCTGTCCTACCCACAAACCTGGGAAAGGAAGTAGTCCAGACCCACCTTGCTCAAAAAAAATTGATGGACATGACAGCTCTTGTGTAACCTAACCTTAACCCCACCCCCTTTACCTGCCTCCCATTAACCTTTCTCTCTGTCAGTGATCTGGTCAATGTAAGTAACCTTAAACTGTTCTGTGATACTCCATGAGCATGTCTTCCTGCTTCACGTTCCTTCAATGTTTATTCTCTTTCTTCCTCACCATCTTCCTTCTGACCTTTCCTCACTCTCCCTCCCTCCCTCTCTCCATACCTTTCTGTCTTACTCTACCTATCTACCTAGACCAGAGGGCTGTCTGGGCTGCTCCCACAAAGCCTCCACTGTGTCATGGGCAGCCACTCTCCCTGCGTCCCCATCAGCCTACTGTGGGAGTACCAGAGCGTGAATCAAAAAGGAGGAGCCACTTATCTCCAGCCTGCACCCCCCACCCCCCACCTTACCTCCCCCTGCCTCTCAGGCACAAAGGCTGTGCCTCTTAACAGCGCACAATGATGCTGATCTAAAAGGTTACTTTGCCCTCCACCCCCACCTCCCCTCCAGTCGCTGGCCCCTTCAAGCAGCATGCATGAAAGGAAAGTCTAATGGCCGCTTGTTAGCCACTCCAGTGGCTGCACTGATCCGGCTTATCTGACCCATCGGTTGTACTTGAGATGTCTGCGTGAATGTTGCTAAGATTCAGGCCAGGGTCATGTTTTCATTCGCCCAATCGGCCCCAGGTCTGATAAGACAATTTGTCAGAGTAATCAGAGATGGGGGCTTCAGCCATTAAAGTTCACTGTGAGATGAAGAAAACGTTGGACAGGAGAGGTATCACCTCGTATCATTCACTCACTCTCCTGTCTGTCTTTATAGTCCTGCATTTTGAGTAGCCGCTTTGGGTCATGGAGTTCATAGGTTATTTGGGCTTTTCAGATGTTGGGTCTTACCTTCGTTTACGCTGATTTGTATTAACCCTCTTTTTCTGTTCTCTGAGTCATTTAGTTTAATAGTTTAAAAAACAGTTTTCTATGTTTCTATATTATCTGATAAGTACTTATATACTTGATACTTATTTACCAAATTATATACCAAAATTAAACTTGATAACACTTCAGTAAATGTCCACTATGATTAATTTGACAATTTTTTGGTTCTGAGCATCACAGATATAAAACAGGGATACATGTGATAGACTTTTACACTATCTTATTGGTGTAGACTGTAGAGATATACTTCTCTTAATTGTTTACTTTGATTTCTTGAATTGTATTGTTAAACAATGGTTTTTGCAAGGTTCAAATTTACCTCTGCCAAAACAATGATTTAATTTTGAAATATCACTATTTTTACATATCACACTTTAAAAAAGTGTCAACAGAACATGAGGGTTAAAATATGTTGTATTAATGATAGAAGCAAAGAAAAATACCCAGTTATATTTTTTGCCATTCTTCCACATTTTCTCAAGACGAAATATCCACAATGGATTGAAAATGATGTTAAATGTTTTCATTTTGAAATATTCTTCATAAAGCTTGCTGACCGTCTTCAGGACGTTTGGTTCCTTCATGTCTCTCTCTCTCACCTCCTCTCTGATCAGTATGCCTCCCCTGTGGTCACTTCCCTACTCTGGCCCTTAATTCAATCCTGCCAAGTCCCCATAGTCACAGTGGACTCTTGAATTTTCTCTTTATACCTATGGAGTGCGCGCTTAATCGCCAGTTATTGCTCACGATCGAATTTGTGGAGAGAGGGCAAGTCTTTAGTGATGTGATTTCGGGCAACCTAACCCAATCTGCCTCCAAAGCTTTTCTTTTACCCTCTCTCTTTCATCTTGCCACGAA
The DNA here is from genome assembly GCA_036877585.1 of Botia kubotai. Classification (NCBI taxonomy): domain Eukaryota; kingdom Metazoa; phylum Chordata; class Actinopteri; order Cypriniformes; family Botiidae; genus Botia; species Botia kubotai. Next base: position 12,887 of record JAZGTI010009289.1, on the reverse strand, counting down.
GCGATGGCATTTTAATTTTCATTCTCGTATTACACTTTATTTATTTAGCTGGCTGTTTTTCCTCGCCTTCCGCACAGATACAGGTTGGTATTGATCACTGCAAATAACATTATTTTTCTCAAAGGAATTGAGCAGAGTGTGTTTTCTTTTAAGATTCTTTTATGGTAGACACGTCTCTGGTTAATCTGGACTGTGGCAAAGAAAAGACAAGCTGGTAATAACTGTTTATGAATGTGAAAAGGCTTCAATATTTGATATTGACTGTGTGCAATGTTATTTCTTGAGTGGTTGTGCTGTACAATAATTTTAAAAGGAGAAGTAGAATTTGTCTCATATGTTCTGTGTGAAAACTACATTTCACAAGTTGTTTATATTTAATAAATAACACACACACACAAAACATTTTTACACAAAAGAAAAGAAACTGTACTTGAAGATAGAGACACACAGCTGAGTTGGTATTTGTTTAAAAAGCAAGCTCCATAAATATTACTGCTTGTTTAACAAAGAAGTACCTTGAAAGTATCTTAAAGTACCTTGAATCACATAGCAGATAAAACATTTAATTATAAGATTAAACTTAAATGTTTTTTAAACATTAAATGATTTACGCATGCATTGTGGTTTTCGTACATTGTTACATACATACATTGTTACCTATTCTTGTTGGTTATATAGACAAATGCATATTATATGTTTGTAGGTTTATTGATAAGAAACTTTACATGCTTATATTACCTTTAAAGGTGATATATTTCCTCATTTTAGTGCCGGTTGAAGGGATAGATCATCTGTATAAAAATAAAAGCCATATGACAGAATGTTAGTGACTGACAGCCTCGCTTTCATGCATAGATAAAAGAGACACATCAACTCTCTCTCCTCTTGCATTCTACAAAAAGCAGTCATACACGTTTGGAATGATGCAGGGGTAAGTTTTAATTTCTGGGGTGAGCTTTCCCTTTCAATACTTTTTCCCATGCCATTCACATGACTGACTCGATATTACATAAACAGTGATTGATCAGAGCTTCCTTCAACCTCATTCCCGTGCATAAAAGTCTGGCATATAGCCTGTGGGATCTGAGAGGAGAGACGGGGTAGAGACAGCATTAACAAGCTTAATGAAACATGTCAGTGTGTTATTTTCCGCCTCCTGCCTTAGTCACAGCGAGTCAAAGACCCCCCGCCAGGAAAGCCCTTTGTTAGAATGCCAGATTAGCTTTAAGTCCCAGGAGTTCTGCTCCTCTTTATCTTCATTCGTCACTGTCAACAACGAAAGGGTTTTCACACACAAGACACGCACAAATACATTTATCTCCTGACCTTGTTGACACGTCTCTGTGCTGGCATGAGATATTCTCATATGTGTGTGTATATATATATATATATATATGTAGGTGGATGTCAAAGAGCACCATTGGTGAGAGCGGCGATGAGGGACGATTCCATGTGTGTTCTGTCAGGTGGTCAGTGGGCTGTGGTTCTGGGGCAGCACCTCTCTGTCCATGGCTCTGCAGACAGGAATGGAGGGGGCTATAACCCATGGGGTCAGAGTTCCCGACAGAGGTTTTCACACTGTGGGTAAAGGCAGTAATTAACTAGCTGATTGACAGGGGTATGATGGAGAATACGCTGCCACACCGCTGCCAAACACAACAGGACCGACAGACAGTCGGGGAGTTGTCATTTTTAGTGTGCAAAAGAGCAATTTTGACCAATGATGTATCTGCCCTCTCTCTCTTTCTCTATGTCTCTTTTTATGTTAGAGTAGCCATGTTTAAATGGATGGCACATTCCATTTATGCCTTAAAATTAAGATGCAACATTGTTGCATTGTGACTGTAACAGCACACTAAGGGATTTAAAATAATTTCTTACACCTTTGCTTATATCACCTTTTACATTTAAGAATTCCCTTTTCTGTCCCTGCATCCGATTGTAATTTTCAGCTTGAATATTATTTACATAGTGTTTAATAAACGTTATTTTTTAGATCCATTTCTGTATGATCTTGATGGTGATGTTATAAATTGTCTGAAAAAGTATCCTGCCAAAAATAATACACTCTTTTATTAGATTAGATCTAGTCCTCAAAGTTTTGAGCGCATGCTGTCTGTTGTAACGCTAAGACAGAGCCTGTCCATCACCCTTTACATTTAAAAATGGAGGGATGGTTCGTCTGCCTGTGTCCGAGAGTTAACACAGCTCTTTAATAGTTAACATGTTCACCTTTGAAGAATACGCTTAAGAGAAAAAAATCAGAGGAATTAAATGGTGTGTCTCCTTTTGCTTCTGAGGGGACATTTTCTTCTGTGGCACAAAAGCACGAGGATCACGTTGCAGCCCTGCATTCAGTGGGCCACTTTGTTTTCAAATGGTTTTGTTAGTTGTGACACTGCAGACATCCAACACCTTCCAAGAATCTGAACTGCAAAAGGCTCTTGTCCTCCGGCGGGTAACCCAGAAACAGACCCGGGGGGCAAAGATCTGTGCTGGGCTGTGTCACAGCAAAAAGCTTCCCCCAGGTGATCTTCATTCCCTTTTCTGTCCCCAGGGGTTCTTAGGCTTAACACAGCTGCACCGCTTAACACCTTCATCTGATGTGAGGAACATCTTAACACCCTTGACCAATCTGACATGTGACTTACTTGGCGTTTCACATGTCACACTCACTTCTCGACCTCTGACCCCTGTGTATACAAGCTGCATGTGTTTCCTATGAGGTTCCTCTGATATCATAAGAGATTTATCAAAGGAATAGTCTGGATTATAGTCTGCTTTTTGGTAATTGCATTGTTGAGATGTCCATACAGGATGTCCAAAACCTCTCATGATCACAGAAGGTTTCCAATGAGATCTTATTGGAAAGGTGGGCAAGGGAAGGTATTTGTCCAGACAGACTAACAGATAAATAGACAGACAGAGACTTTAGTGTGGGCCATTAAACCAAGCAACAGAAAGACTATCCACTGCATTAACCTTCTCTGGTCCTGCCAGAACTCTTTCTGCACTCTTCTTTCAGCAGGACCCAAGGGGGGTAACTCTGAGCCCAGCCCATTCTCCTGAAGAACTTTGATTTCCTATTAGGTTCCTGCAGTGGAGGGGGGACCCGCTCGTCTCACGTTTGACGGCAGGCTCTGCGTAGGACAATGGTTTGCCCCGGCCTGGATACAGGGCCTTTTGTTAGCTGTGCCATTTTGTTTTTGCCCCTGTCTCCCTGGCAGGGCAGAGGCTTTACATCTCATGCTCTTCCCCAAAGTACACACTTTTAGATTGGGGGTGGGGGCTATACTGATTGCCTGTACATCAAAAATGTCTGTACATTGTGATTACAACATGGTGGCCTGCTTAATGTAAAATAAAACTGCTTTTAATAGACTACTAATAAGCCTGTTATTGTACAATAATTCACATTTTTACAGTAATATTAATTTCTTTACGTATTAATAGTATTTATTGAGGGAGATAGTACGAGATTTTTAACAGTATTATGTGAGGTTTATGTGACGTTTTCCTAATGCATCATGTAATATATTCAAGTAAGACTAATAATATGCATGAAATAAATGAGTGATGTATTCATTTTGAGTAAGACTTTTTACTACTTGTTAAACTATTTTTTAGTGGTCAGAAATAAGAAAATTTGTTAATTTCTACAGCAACATCTTTAGACTGGAATATCTCTTGCAGAAGTGACACTGGTTGGGATTGAAGAAGAGAGAGAGAGAGAGAGACTGACTGACAGGTGCAGTGAAGCAGCACTGATCAGCGAGGGGGGGAAGACCCCTCAGAAGAAGAGCAAAGGGACGTTGGCCTAATCTGCAGGGAGGGAAGATGAGCAGTATGATGAGCAACACTGAGACATTTTCCCATGCTTACCTGAACAAATAACTCTGTGATAAACAGAGATCTACATTACACTGTACCCTCAGTTTCATTTCTCCAGTATTCAGTATTCTGTAAAACAAAATATTATGACACATGTAACGTATAACAAAGAAATTTGATATTTTTGATAAATTAAATGCTAATGGTAATTGGAAGAACATGTTTTAATGTACATTTATAAATATAGAAATGAAACATATTTCAGTTGGTAAACATACCCCCAATTATTATTATTTGATTCTTCAAAACATTCAACCACAGACCAAAGAAAAGCATGCAGGTGTGTAGCAACCTGTAATGATGTACTTTACCTTTATATTACCATATAAGCTAAATATATGGTAACTTGGGTTAAAACTTGGTTTTGCTATATAGTGTATGGTGGGATGTTTTGGGATATTACTTACTAAAAAGCCTGGTTGCTGGTTAACTACTCAGCTCCTTTTGTGTCCTGAGTGAACCTTGGGTGTGTTAGGGTTAACAGGAAATTGTTCTAAGTGTTGGGTACACACTACTTAGAAAGGGATGATACATACGTAGAACACCCTCCAGGCACTGACAGACTCCCCTCCATTCCATGTCTTAGACTGAATATACCAGTGTTTTAACTTTAATAAGTCAAGCTGCAAACTATACATTATAAACAATGTGTACATGTTCAACCGTTGAAAGCAGTGATTGTTAATGGAGGTCCAAAGCCTTTTAAATGTTCATGTTGTGTAGACAGTGACCTCCTTTAACCCTGTCTGTGTTGACTCATCAATGAATCAGAGATCTCATTTTCTCCACAAGACAAAACTTTAGACACAAAGTTAGTAAGCTCAATAGGCATGACTCAGTGAATATCCAATGCATCTATCTCTCTGTCTGTCTGTCTGTATGTCTGTCTGTCTGTCTCTCTCTCTCTGTCTGTCTGTCTGTCTGTCTGCGTTTGTCCATCCATCCTCCCTCTCAAGTGTCTGTCTGTCCAGCTCACCTTATCAGATTATTACAAACATAATCAGTCTACTCTCTACATGCCCTGCATGACACTGTTCGATCTGCAGAGCTGCTTTCCACAACTCTTCATTGTCAGAGGCTCTTCTCCCAATGCTGAATAGATGAATGGAAATAGGCAGAAAAAAGAAAAAGGGGTCGGACATGTATCCCTAATTGGGAGTGGGAGGGAGAAAAGGTGGGCGGGGGGCACAGTTGTCTCTGCGTACAGCTGAAAGTGATATCCTTGTCTCCCCCAGCTTGCCCCACTCCCCTCTGCTCCACCCACAGGATACCTGAGAGTGAGGGTCTCAGGGGAACTGGTCTAGGGGAGGCTTTCAGCGGCCATGAAAGGAGAGTGGAATTAAACACAAGAAAACTCCTRACAATATACAGTATCCCTCCCTAGAGCACGACTCACAGCTGAAACATTATCTGTTCAGCCACTGTACAATGGGGGCAAGAGTCTTTTAATAGATGCGTGGCCTTCACAGGTGAGTGGGTGGGACAGCCAGCGCTCTCCAAGCCTTAGAGTTAAATGAGTTCAGGGCATTGATAAGGATAAGAGGGACAAGAGAGGTCCTGGTACATGAGACAGGAAAAATTACATATGTCGTGGGCATTGAATATTGTTGTTATTCAGCTTATGATCATTTGAATCATTTTGATCTTTACTCACACATTCCATGAGCTGTGGTGCATAACTGAGAACAATAAAAGTTACAAAACTGACAACATCAGACACGACCTACTATAGGTGATACGAAACATGTACATAATAAAGCTTGTTAATTATAGACATCTGAGCCTTCAATGCAAAAAATCACATTATAGGTTTGCTACATGATACAAGATTGTTACCTGTCATATTTATTCCAGAACAGTACGACGACTTATTAGAAATCAAGCAAAAGAAACCACTGAGTGTATATAAGAGTCTTTAAGTGGATGGTGTGGGTGGGCGTATTATCCCCACAAATCCTATCAGTCTCTCCCACTCCTCTTGTGATCTACACAAGTCAAACCATTTATCTCCCGTTTTAAAGAAAGAATCACCCTCATGTTCTGAGGTGTGACTCCAAAAGGGCCTCCAGTACTACGAGAGCCAAATTTTTGACCTCTACCATTCACAGCCACAGCCTCTTGTTCTGCGGAATGGGAGCAGCACGCTGGCCGTAATCCAACCCAAGAGGAAGTGGACAAAAACAGAATAAATGCCCCTACAGTTTAGGTGTTTCCTATACATATGCACACACATCCATATCCCCACAATGAATGTAACCGATGCCCAAAGGCTATTGAAAAGCAATATAATTGGCCTCGCCATTGTGCATCTCTGAATGGGATGGTTACCCAAGAAGCCTCATGTTGGTGTGGGTATGTTCACTTTGAACATTTTGCAGACACAAAAGAGCAGCCACGGGATGTGAAGATCCACCATAGCTCTTTCAGTGGTTGTATGCGGTGTGCTGAAAGATGCCAAATTGAAGCGGACTAGAGCAGAAACACTGATACTGACAAATGGTTGATTATTGGCACTGATATCAATGATTGACTAACATACTAAACTTACGTCAGGATCTTATTGCTTCAGTGTTATTAGCTGTATGTTTCTTACAGTGTGTGTATGCATGCATATTGATACACACACCCACACACACATACACATGTATATCTGTATATATCTTAATATGTAATACACATGGAACCTTCCAATTCAAACTGTTTGAATAACTATTCAAGTAAAAATGGTCTTTTGCAAGCTGAGATTGTTGATGGATAACTATCTATGATTTCACAAGAATAATCATGACTATCTGGGTTACATTGATATGCATCATCAGAGACTGCAGACTAGCGTTCACAGGAGGCCTATGCATTATTCATACCTCTTATTTAGCAGCTCATGTGACTTTTCTATTATTTTCTTTCCTTGCTTAGATAACAATCTTTTTCAAAAAGGCCACAAAGCTTTTTTCAACCTTGTAGTTGTGCTACACGCACAGGCGTATGTGTAACTGTCAACAAAAGCTACTAGTACCTGATTAATATTTTATAGCATACACATTAAACACGAGTAACCACTACCTGCCACTATATCGTGGAGAATAATTTTCTCTCTGTGCAAGAGCACGAATTTAAAGAAATCACCTGTGCCAAAACACAGAATCTTTTCTCTGATTCACATTCATTTGGAGCACTTGCCTGAAACGTTTTCTTTTTTGGAATGCCTCATACACCTCACCCCCACATGCCCTCGCTTTTTTTCTGTCTTGCTCTATGCTTGTTGCTACAGTCTCGAAGCAGATGGAGACTACGGCCCAGTTTTAGCTTTTGTTCCATCGTCCCCAGAGAGTCCGAGCCCTTTTCCTGGCCCCGCCTACTCTCTTATCTTCAATGAAGTTCAGAGACCTCACTTTTCAAGTAAGCATAAGAATGAGTGTTGTACAGTTTTACATTGTTTAATTCTGTTTTCAACACGTTACCTTTGCAGCAAGCACACATGATGTCCAGAAATATGTAGGTGCACCTCTACATTGTGAAGGTTCTTCATGGCCTGTCAATCATTTTCAAAATGGTGGAGAAGCTGAACATAGTAAAGCAATGAATTCCACAACACTCCCCCCCCCATCCCACAAACAAACACAGAGTTGTTGGGAATAGAAATGTTTGTAAATTCAATTCCTAATTATCTAGGAATCTCCTAATCTGTATTCAAAGAAGTGCAGCGCAGAAGCAGATAGTCACTTTCCTTTCTTCCTCCTCAGTTTTTGGTTATTGTCAAACAAAACAGTACATGCATGCACACATTCAGATTACAAAGTGAAGTGTATAAAGTTTATTTTTAATTGTTATTGAATACATTGATGGTCACTGTAAATCTGTTTACATGTAGGCAACATGATATCACCTATGTGCACGAGCCTCTCAAGTTGTATGCTCGTGCGCATTGTGTAAGAACGGGTGGGGGTATTTGTTTATGTTTTTCCTCAACGCTCTACGTCAATATTTAATGAGATGTGAAACCTTAACTGAGTCAGTCTCCCAGCTGTTATCAGGCATAAGCCACTAGTAAAGCGATAAACGTTAATGCCACCGGTTGATCTCCACTCTCCTCTGATAGGGTATATAAGGGCAAGCGGGGGTCAAATGACATTTACACACTGTATGCTACATGTAGCAAGTCGATAAAATTAAAATTTAAGTAATTTTTAAAAAATACAGAAATAAACACCAAAAAGATGTCCTTCTGTAATTTAGGGGGGAAATTATTACCAAAATAGATGACAATATTTAATCAAAATGCAATCATTCTGTATTTTTTAAATATTTTAATTTTAATTGCTGCATTTATAGAATCTGTTGATTCGAATAAAAACGTTATATCACTGTTTTAGTTTAGACTGACGAGTATATTGTAAGGAGTTTTAAGTATAAAGAAAGTTTCAGAGAGAGAGAGAGAGAGAGAGAGAGAGAGAGAGAGAGAGAGAGAGAGANTCAGAGAGAGAGAGAGAGAGAGAGAGAGAGAGAGAGAAAATAACTGAGATATTAAGGGACAGTAACGGAATAAATATTAATAATATATTATATTTTATTTAAGGTCGGGAGATTCAACTGAGACGTTTTATGTTTAACAATAATGACATTAGAGGCACAAACAAAATACAGGCGCGAAACTATTTATGGCTATTGTGGTTTAGAGTTTGGTAGGTGCCAGAATTTTACAGTCTCATGATCTAGAAATTTGAGCGCGTTTGTCGTTTGAGTAACAAGACAGCACAGATGTCTTGCTACATGTCAGAGATGAACCACGCAGTTCACTGAAAGATAAAGGTATTATGGATAAAGTTGTAAATAATTTAGCTTGGTGAGCGTGTGCACGATATTGTCTATTATTCTCGAAGTTAATCTGGAGAGGGATCTCGGACAGATGGCTCAAATGATTGGTTAAAATTAGGGGTGGAGACACAAAAAAGCAGGTACTCCGCGCGCTTTCATAAATAATTCCTGAGCAATTCCAGCGAAGTCTTCAGAGATGGGAGCTGATAAAAATGTTTTGGAAAATTACACCTGTCAATTCCCCAAATACGTTTTAACAAAGAGCTTGGGGAGCGTTATTAAAATCACAAAATATTAATAATGCATTCAAACGTTCAAAATGTGCATATGTGCATATGCACCCCAACCCCTCACCCTTTTAAAAAAGACAAAAACTGGAGACGTCTATTAAAGATTGAAGTTTATTTTAGTATAAAGACTTTTAATGGTAGATTTAAGGTTCGTCTTTAGTTATTATTTTCTATGAAATAGTAAGTCTCTTTTTAGCATGTAAAGATGTGTGCGTGTGTGTGTGTGTGTGTCATTGTATGTACCTTGGTGCGTGCTGGCAGGCGTGTGAGCGTGTGTGTGGCAGACTCACTGCGCGAGTGTATAGTCTCTCAAGTCAGGTCCTGCGGGACTTCACTCTCGGCGCTCACCAGCTGACAGCGCGTGCTTCCAGGCGGACACCCAACACCTCTTGCCACGGGTCGGCCAAGTATTTTGCAAGAATTAATAAATTCCTCAACTACAGTTAAAACACTTTCTAGAATAAAGAAAAAGCTTCCCATAGACAAGAAGACAATTAAAACCCATTCACAAGAAAAATGAAATGTGATGTTTGTTAAGGCTAGAGGGTAGAGAATCTACCATGGAAAATATAAGATGGATCTACCTCAAAACATGCCATGAAGAAAACTTTAACTTATGAGAAAAATAAAATGGCTAAAAACCTTCAAAACAAAACATTTAGGTATCCTCTTAATCTGTGGCGGCGAGAAACAACGAAAACAGTAAGACACTATCCACACAAACTTTTTTAATGGTGGAGCATGTGTATATTCTTATCTTCAATTCTGTACACTTCAACTGACTTGATGGTTTTTGAAAATTCTTTCTGAGAGGAATGAACTGCATTTTTATTTTATTTTGTGTGTTCTTTAACAATCCACAAATATACAATTTGTGTCATTGTATATAATTTTGTTTATAACATTACGGATGTAATAATCATAAAAATATGTCATGTTTACTCTAGGATTTTCATTAAAAAAAATTCATTAATAGTTCATAACAATAGTTCATTGTTATGAACTATTACATGCATTCCATACCATTGTGGCTTGATGAGCTTTTAACCAAACTCACTGTAAATAACTGGTGATGTTTCGCGCTAACATATCAAAAGAATTTCTATAACTAAACGAATGATTATATTAATTATTATTATTTATTATGAAATTCAGTAGGTGAGTGATATCTACAAAAGTTATATTTTATGGTGAAATTTTGATTATTAACAATTATATTGAAAATGCTTACAAAACAGTTATTACAAAAAGTCTCCATAAAACTCCATAAAAAGTGAGACAAACATGTTGAAATTTCATTTTTATTTCTAAAACAAAACAAAACATAGGAGTAGCAAAACTGCACGTTTGCAATATAACGCAAAAAAGGCAAACAGAAATAAATAGCTTACTTCAGCTATAGTGTCCTAGCAGAAGCCAAAACAAAATCTTTGCACTGAAATCAGATATTACAACGAATCAACGAATGTACAAAATCTAATGGCTATATTAAATATAATTATCAAATTGGCATAACTTCTACATAACACAAAATGTATTGTTCCATGACAAAAGAATATTTCTCAAGCCTATGGCCCGTTTTTAAAGTGCACGTAAACTTTACAAGTTGGAAATTCTTACAGGGTTCAAAATCAAAACCATCGTCCGTCGTCAATCTATAAAAAACAGGCCCATGACAATCACGTAGGAATAAACAGTGTCAAAATATTTAACGGAAGACAGTTTTATGCATGACATTTGAGCCCATGGCACTGCTGCTAGTTGCAGTTTACCTGGCATAGGGGTCTGGTCAATGTCACGAAAAGGCAACTAATTCTATTGGCGGACACAACAACATAAAACGAAGTTCGGAAACCAATCAAATTGATAAATAAAGCAACACGTTACAATTGACATATTGGGCAAAGGCAAAATATACGATTGACACGATTGATGGACAGTCTGGTGGTGTGTTTCTAAAAAGCGCGGCGGTTGGGCAATTTTAGTTCAGAAAGCTCGTCTTCGCTCTGCAACTCCAAGTGCGGTTCATCAGAGTCACTGAAGTGCGAGTGCGGGGAAAACTCTCCGTCGCTTCTGTTTGACCTGGGCGAGTCTTTGTTGCCCTCCGATCCCGATTTGCTGGTTCCAGAAGGAGACTGTATATCCTGCTCCATGAAGGAGGCAAATGTTCCGTCCTCAAACTGATAGGGTAGCTGAACGGGGAAAGCTGCACCTGTCGCTCTCCGGCAGACGCTCGGTGATCCTGCAGGTGAGTGGTCCTCTTGGAAAACATTGGCAGACATCAAGTCGCAGTTTGGCGGATCGGGTTTAGCACCGGGGCCCTGAAGCAAGTCGGACAAGGCGTTGATGTAGATCTGAGCCATCTGGAGAGTTTCGTATTTGGAGAGCTTTTTGTCATTGTCGAAGGCTGGAATGACACTGCGCAACTCGTCAAAAGCGTGGTTCAGTCCGTGCATCCTTCGTCTCTCCCTGGCATTGGCGGCCATGCGCCTCTGTTTCTGCACAACGTTGGTTGTTTTGCTGGATGGGGCCCGCTGTCGGCTCTCATCTACTCCCACCGCTCCCTTTAACCGGCACAGATCGCGCACTTTGACAGTACTCTTGCTACTCTTCCTGAAGTTTGAGCCGTGGCTAGAGGCAGAGGACACGCCTTCCTCGCTCGAGCCGGGCGAGTGCAGCAGGTATTCGGCGTGTGCCGCGCAGGTGCCAGCCTGCACGGGAGCCAGCCAGGCGCGTGGGTCACTGCTGGCCATGAGTGCCAAAGCTGGTGGGTACTCGCACTGCTCCCCCCGCCCCATGCTCGGATGTTGGACGTCGAGTTCCAGCACCTCCCTTGTATCCTTGCTTACGCCGTCCACGTTTATTCCATCCATTTTTTTAGAAATTTGTGGCTATGGATATGATAACGGAATTCGCAGTGGAGGATTTCTCTTCTTACACCTGTTGCTCTCGCACACTGGTGTACAGGATTTCTTTACTGATGTCTCTGGGCTTCTCGTCGGTTTTAAAAGCGGCACGCGCCAGGGAGCCCCCCTTCTCAAGCTGGTCGCGTGGCGCTTTGACCAATAAGAGCACGCGGGGCAGGCGCGTGGAGACGACCAATGAGAAGTGGCAGTAAACCCGAGAGGGGTTATTATGCCCAAACTGTTTTTTGATAAAGTCGCGCTTCAAACCTGTTTAACTGGAGAATTATGATCACAATGGGTCGTCCCACCGGACGCACACAGAAACTTAGAACGTATACAGGACTAAAGTTATGTGGCGTGCATCCAACATGTCCAGGAAATTAGATAGTCTGCGCTCTAAAGCACAGAAAAAAATGTTCTCGAAATCTACTATAAATATTATTTTAGGGCAGAATTGTATTCTTTAAATTGGCATTGGTTATGTCTTCACCCATATTGTCGCATTAAATTGAAAGAAGGAAAATTATTAGGATTTTTAATGCATATAAATAAGGACTATGCGGTAAATTCCAAAAGCAGTTTTATTATTTTGCAAATTATTCTTAATCTATTTTAGATATCTGTGTAATTTTATAGTATAATGTACTTGCATGTTGAGCGCAATAAATGAACATACATATTAAAGATCATTTTCAGGTTTGCAACAGTTCGGACAAACACAGTAAACAAAATGGAATCATTCGTTTTTTTGTGGTGCACAATTAAACACATTCTTAAACAAAAAGTGTTAATACCAGATTGAGTTTCATTCTCTTTTTGAACAAGTTCAAAAACTTTTGATCCAATTTAAGGAACGCCCTTTCAGTAAAAGAGCTTTACAAAGATTAGAAATTTGATCAGGAGGCGCGGCAGTCCTTTACTTTCATAAGCTGAGGAAAGAAAGCAAGTGCAAAAGGATAACAATAATAATAGTAATAATAATAAT
>JAZGTI010009288.1:0-19053 GCA_036877585.1 Botia kubotai | reverse complement strand
ATAAATAAATGAATTGAAAGACTGCCTTTAGCAAGTACATATGATGAGCCAAACTCAAGGTACATGGCAGTTTGTAACGTTGTATTCACGCTGTTACGAAACAGCGGCCTCTCGTGTTGAGCTGCACGCCAACAGTGTGACAACTACAATGAGACGCCTGCGGGCGGCGCTGCTGCGCGCTCTGCGCTAAAGCACCACTGTAGCGTTTACACGCGAAGCAGAAGCGGAACAGCCAGTGCAGAGTCAAGCTAGCGTGCTTAACGACAGAAACCCGTTTGTTTTTGATTATTTGTCTGTATTTATTGAGCGAAGATGCCGGATTTAGCCGTAGAAAAGGTCGTTGTTCATCCTTTGGTGCTGCTGAGTGTTGTGGATCATTTTAACAGGTAAAAATGAGCGCTGTGATCGTGCTGTGGTAAATTTGTTAACTCATTGTCATTATGTGTCAATGAAACTAGCAGCTCCGAGCTAAAAGCTAACGGTAGACATCACACTCTCAATAAAACTCCTCACAGAAAAACGATCTTTTTTAAGTTCAAGAAATAATAATCTACTTTATGAAATAAAACAGCTCGTTTTCGAATAACGTTAACATTGGTGCTGTATAATCAGTTTAATGAATACAGATATCTGGCAAGCTTAATATGTTCAGTAACATACAAAATTAATTAAACATCAATTTAAAAATATTAATGTTAAGGGATGGTTAATTTTTATTTTTCAAATAGCTGTGAAATTTAACACGTAATTTTTTATAGTAAATGTTTTAGACCTGATCTAAGTAATGTAATTATTAAATAAAGACTCATAAACGAGATTTTTTACGTGTCTCTGTTTTGTAGGATTGGTAAAGTTGGCAGCCAGAAGCGAGTTGTTGGTGTTCTGCTGGGCTCGTGGCAAAAAAAAGTTCTTGATGTGTCCAACAGTTTTGCTGGTATGTCTGTACGCTGTGGTGCATCGTGCATGTGTTTCGTGCTTTAATGTGTTTGAGTAAGTAATGTGTTTATGTACTAGTGCCGTTTGATGAGGATGACAAGGATGATTCTGTGTGGTTTCTCGACCACGACTACCTGGAGAATATGTACGGCATGTTTAAGAAAGTCAATGGTAAGCTCACAAGAGAAGCAGTGTCATGTTTATGCAGTTATTGTGCATTATTGAATCTGCTGTCATTGTTGTAGAACACGACCTCATCACTCTGTTCTAATAGTCATGTTTTAATTTCTGTCAATTCCAGCAAGGGAGAGAATAGTTGGCTGGTACCACACAGGTCCAAAACTGCACAAGAATGACATCGCCATAAACGAGCTTATGAAACAGTACTGCTCAAATTCAGTATGTGATCTTTTTCATTTGAGCTTACTTTACCGTTTGAACACTAAATGTACCTCACAGAAAATGTCCTGTTTGCAGTTCACCCTGAAATCCTATTTTGCCTGTTTTTGAACTGTAAACATTCAGAGTTGTGTAATGAAATACATGCACCGTTTAAAACAAACACTCTTGATTGATGATGGGGTGAAATGTAAGGATGTTTCGACAGGTCATGTGATATTCACTCACCACTCACGTTTAATGCGCATGTGCCTCCCAAAGGTTTTAGTCATTATTGATGTGAAACCCAAAGAACTGGGGCTGCCAACGGAAGCTTACATCTCAGTGGAGGAAGTGCATGATGTGAGTACATTAGCATTTTATTATACAGATTCAGTTTGTTTGTTTTCCCCTCTCCTGCCAGTAGTTGATGTTTGTTCTTTGCTGCAGGATGGAACCCCCACATCTAAGACCTTTGAACATGTGACCAGTGAGATCGGCGCAGAAGAGGCGGAGGAAGTGGGTGTGGAGCATTTGCTGCGGTAAGACGACCGCTGTCTCATTTCACTCATTCTACATCAGAATATCTCTTGACAACTCAGTGTGGTTAATCTCCTGCTTTTCTATTACAGGGACATCAAGGACACAACAGTCGGTACACTGTCACAACGCATCACCAATCAGGTGCACGGCCTGAAGGGGCTGAACTCCAAGCTGCTGGACATCAAGAGCTATCTAGAGAAGGTGGCAACAGGCAAACTGCCCATCAATCACCAGATCATCTACCAGCTACAGGACGTCTTCAATCTCCTGCCTGATGTCAACCTGCAGGAGTTTGTCAAGGCCTTCTACCTGAAGACTAATGACCAGATGCTGGTGGTCTACCTGGCCTCGCTCATCCGCTCCGTGGTGGCACTCCACAATCTCATCAATAACAAGATCGCAAACCGTGATGCAGAAAAGAAGGAGGGACAAGAGAAAGATGACAGCAAGAAAGAGAAGAAGGATGAGAAGGAGAAAGACAAGGAGAAAGGAGATGCCACAGCCAAGAAAGATGAGAAAAAGGAAAAGAAATGAAACTGACCTGACATGAACTTTAGCTCACACAATCCTGGCTGAATAAGGGAGGAATTCTGCCTGCCTTTGCCTTCTGCAGGTTTAACTGGGCATTGTGTCTGTCTGGATATTAAGGACTAGTCATTTCTGTATTATTAAGAGAGCAAGAAAATTCTGTTCCAAGTTTTCCCTTTTTTTGATGCTTCATGCCTGAACAAGGTTGATTCACACATTTATATCTACATCATAATACTGAGACCATCAAAGTTCAAGACAGGTGACCAGTGGTACAGAGTCCAACCGCAGCTGTGTCATCATATTTACACTCATCAGATTCCTTTTGTATCATTAAAAGCAATGCTAAACACGTTCATGGGGTCTGACATGATTGATTTTATTCACATAGCACAATCACAAGGAGCACATTTCTGTAAGTGCTAAACATGTCTACTGTAGTGTTCATTAAAGAATGAGTCGTTTTCCTTGTAAGGACGTAGTTTTAAGATGTTTCAGAATATACAAAATAATCTGCTATATAAACATTTCTTTTATCTGTGTTTAATATGTAAGAATTTGGAAAGAATAAAATAACTTCAGTTATCTAGATTACCATAAGAGCCGTTGAGGAAAAACAAAGTTCTGTGTTGGTTATGTATGTATTGAAAGATAGGCAAGAATAAAGTCAGTTGTGCAATGCCTTGTTTTCTAGTCAGGTAGTGACGTGGTGAGACTAGTTAGTGTCATCAGAGAGAAGAGATTGTTTATCTTCAGCATTTTTCTTGCGTTTGATCCCAAAGAGGCTGAGGGTCTTCAGCAGTATCAGGTCAACATACTCCTCTTCTTCAGAAGGCTTAAGAATCAGAAGTATCTCTCAGTTAAAACAGTGCTCAACAACTATATACATCCATAACCAGTTCTAAATTCTATTTAACCACACTGCATACATGCTTGTGCACCCATGGGCCAGTTTGACCAAACATGAACTAGCTTCCTCTCAGAAACTCAAAGTTAATCTTGAATGTCCAAAAGCAGTTTTCCATACAGTTGAATTAAAATAATGACAAATGTTAGTCTGGAAAGTAGTGCATGAGCCATACAGACTGTTTAATAATGCTAATTAGTTCATTTTAATGAAAATGATCACCAAAGACAATCAGGTAAACTTTCATTGTGTTCCACAAACACACTGCTTTAAAATGACACAAAGGTGATCTATGGGTAAAATATCTCTTAAAAGTCAAACAGCAGTTTATTGGACATTCAGACATGTCATACCTGGTGATTCTCCTGTTCTTCACTGAAGGCCTCAAGAATGACAGACACAAAGAGGGTCAGAATAACAAAGGTGAGGAAGATGACACAGGAGGAAACCACGAGGGCACCGAGCACTGGATCAGAGTCCAAAACCTGCGGAGGCACAACGACAGACGCTGACGTACAAAAGCTTTAGTCTGTTACTTCTCCAGTCTTGACCATCTCGGTGTTGTACGTACCTCATCATAATTAAAAATGCCAAACTGCAGATTGAAGATTGTTGTACGTACCTCATCATAATTAAATATGCCAAACTGCAGATTGAAGATTGTCTTAAAAGCATCTGTTAAAGTTCTGTATGAGTACAGCTTCCATCCAAAAATCAAATAGCACTGAAAAGAAATGCATGTTAATAGTATTTTAATTACATACACCATGAAAGTGACCCATAGGTACAATTCTCAACATACAACAATCATCGTGCACACTGTGGTTTAGAGTAAAAAAAAAACAATTGCCACTTACAGTAAGAGAATAAGCCAAGAATATAATGATGATGACCAGAGTGAAGCTGGACATGTCGTTCCATGCGCGCTGCAGCGAGGAGGTGATGAGGCGCAGTTTGGGGTTTAGTCTCAGTAGATGCCACAGTTTGATGCTGGCCAGCAGGACTAAGAAAGCCATGAGATATCCCAGCGTAGCATCTGCTACAGCTGTGTCATGGAAACTGGGGAACCTGCAGGAGAGATAGTGTTTTTACTGCTCAATTCATGTTGGTGTTCAAACATTAAAGAGTTTACCCATAAATGATTTCATGAATCAATTATGAATAATTTCATAATTTCACAATACCTCATTTCCTCACCCTCATGTTGTGTAAAGAAAGTGCAGGAGGACTGCAGCTGTCAAGCACCAGAGTTTCACAGAAGTGGTTCATGTGACTCTTGTGCTACATTCCAATTATGTTTTTGGCATTTTGAAGCTTGACAGCCGCAGTCTTCATCCACATGTGTTATTTTGGTTAAAAAGTGGGAAAGACATTCTTCAGAAATGCACGTTTGGGGTTTCACAGAAGAGAAGTTTTAAAATAGATTTAAAATAATGAAGTTGAACTATCCTCTAAAATGAGCCTGTTTAGAAAAGATCTTCTTACTGATCTTTGTGTTTCTGGTAGTATGTGATGTCTTTGTCTCCCAGCACGGTTCTCTTGATGATGGCAGATAATGTAGTCCAGCTCAAGATGATGATGGACAGGTCCAGAAGATTCCACTTGTTTTTAAAATATCCCCATTTCTGTCGCTTCATTAGCTTTCCCTGTTTAGCCCAAACATGTATGGTTGAATGAGAACGCTAACTGTATGCTAATTTCTCAATCAGAATGATGCTAATAGAGTGCTGACCTGCAGGAACATGTAGTAGAGGACAAAGAGGAAATAGAAGACCTGTGTGGCCACGAGAAAAGACTGAAAGCCTCCAGTGGACTGATAGACACGAATGCTCTGGACCACGCCGTGGTAATCAAACGCCCCTGAAAGAGAAGCGGTGTGACTTCACTTCTGATTTCACACATACATCATTTCAGTGTGAATGGTTGTTTTCTCACCCACGGCAGTTCTCTCCAGCATCAGTGTGACCACGCAGAAGAGGTTGACGTTAGCATTATAGACTGTAAACTCCACAAACACTGCTCGTGTGAATGTGTCCAGCCAGGTGGAGTCAGACAGATATGAAAGTTTACTGTTGGTCAAAGGTTGTTTTTTGAAACAGTATTAAAAAGGTTAATAAGAAAGGTTTTTGGGATCGTATAAATAAAAAACCTTAAAAACATTAAATAATGACCTTTAGGATCTTAAAAGTGTTTTTGTGTTTGCTTACCTACTGGCATTTTGGTGGTCAAAACCAAGGTCCACTACATAGCCCCCTGCTCTATACAGTGCAGTATTCCCCCACACAGGGTAGCCTCTGAGAGAGGACTGACTCTGATACCTCCAGGCTGTGTCTACAGAGCCATTGACAGAACTCAGCTGCTGCCAGCCTGGACTGTAAGAGTCCATGTCTTCATTTTCCCAAGAGTATGGCGCATTACAGTCAGAAACAGTGTGACGCACGGGTTTAGCAATCTGACAAGAGTCACTTTTCACCCTAACCTGCCGGAGACGAGCACCTCCTACAAGTTTTGAGTTTCCATCCGTTATGAAACCTTAAAAAAATAAATAAAATAGAATCTATCAGTCTAGTTGTGGTCATTTAGTTTAATGGCTTGAAACAAAAGTTTTTAAAATGGTGGATAGTTTTTCTTTTCTTCCTGTACAGGCACTAGTTCAGTAGTACAAAACTTCAAGAAAGTTCAAATGAAAACCGGGTTAGTCATGATGCGGATTTGTCACAAGGGATGTGTCTCAATAACAATAAGGTTTTTGATCAAAAGCGCAACAACACAAATGTGTTTTCCTGGCAATGGTTTTGTGTGTTGGTTTCAAAATACTTCTAAACCAAACTGCAGAATATTATTCCCACTGTGACAAATTACCCTATACAGAGTGACAACATGCCCTGCTACTGGGGCAAATGTGTGCTCAGTGAACTGTATCTGTATCTGTATCAACAATGATAAAAAAGGTTCAACAGCTTTTAGCTACACAGAGACTGATTTTTAAACATGAACCTACTATGATAAATATTGACTCAGTTTTAAAGGTGTGACAACTACTCCAGGCCTGCTGTACTTCAGAGTGGAGGGAGCAAAATTACCTTACAGTTAAAAATGACATTTAACTATTAATTAAAACATTCCCTATAAAGATAATGAAAGTACCTGGATACTGCTGTCCGTACAGGTTATTCAGAAGTACATTGTCTGCCCAAGAAAACACATCACTGGCCGTCATACTGTCTGATATCCTCCGTGCGAAGCTTTGTCGGATGTGCTGAGTGAGGTAGTATGCATTTGAATCTCGCTGGCCATACACAACCATGAGCAGCATCCACAAGAAGCCCATGAAAACTGCAAGGAAATACAGATTAAAGCCATGGGTCCGGAAGACACGCCCCATCATAATGATTGGCTAACAGCAACGGTTTGATCTCACCTAGAATCTCCACAACGAGCGCTCTTGCTTTCCGCTGTTTTTCCAGGTTTCTTTTCATCTTCTCCACGTCTGAAGGGGGAGGCGGCTGGTAGTAGGTGCGCAGACAGTCTCGTCTAGCAAGTCGCAATCCATCAGGACCATCTGTAGACGACATGATTGAAGAAAAACACAAATGAATGGCTGTCTATAAAGTAACACAGTTGGTTATTTTCTGCATGCTTGTTTTACCTGTGCGAGCGCTTGCTTTCTTACACAAAGACTCCACAAGCTCATCATCAGAATTGACATTTTTTATCACCAACGCAAAGAATATTGCGAATAAAAGAACCTGTTAAATAAAACCCACAGTATCACTGTCAGAAAGGAGATAACAAATACAACACAAATATTGATTACACAGCTCTCCAGGAACACTGGAAAGTGATTGGTCAATAACTGCATGGAGTTGAACTGTAGCTTCTTACTTTTACAGGCTGGGTGAAGAAGAGGCTCTCAGTAAAGGACATGGCGATGGAGATGATCCAGCTGATGGAAAGATCCTTCCCATATTTCAGCCCATACAACATGGTGAAGTAACCAGATATCACGCTGGTGGCTGCAACAAGAAGCCAACCCACATACACAAACCACCAGGGCAGACCCCTCCTGCTGGACTTCTTTTTGTCTTTGGTGGAGTTTGAGCTGTACACATGCTGGTTGACCGGTCTGGAGGAAAGAAGACTTTCTAAGAGTTTCTTGATCTTCTGGACTTGCAGTAAAACCTGACTGTAGGAACCTGACTTTAGAAAGCCAGAAGGTCCCAGCAATCTCACTTCTCCCTCCATGTTTTGAACTTGTTTAAAGAGATGATGGGTGTAGATCCAGAATGCAGAGGACGGCTGGTGTCTGTGTGTTGAGTGCTGCTGTTCAATGAGGTTCTGCAGTTCTGACAGCAACTTGTGGATGTCTGCTTCATCTGGGTTCTTCTCCAGGTTTGGGATGGAACATCTCATGGCATTTGCAAACAAGTAAATGATTCTCTGTATGTCCTAATGAAACATCAGAAAATATTTGCATTTAGGAAAAACTCTGTGTTAATAAAAACAACCATGTTTTTTGGACATGTACCATGGTATTTTCTGGCATTTTTTAGTACCATGAATGAATATGGTGATCATTCAGTACTGTGATATTACCATCACTTTCTGAATTTCAGTAACACACAGAAGTCACAGTCAGTAACACACAGAAGTCACAGTCAGTGACACACAGAAGTCACAGTCAGTGACACACACTTACTCTGATGAGGAAATCTACTGTGACGTTGTTCTGTTCAAAATGTGGAGAGAATGCCGGGGTTTCTTTTTCCAGCTGAGGCGTCTTGGTCTTCTTTTTTCTTTTCGGTTTTATTGTCTTCTCTCGAGGCCGTGCATTTCTGAAGATGCCCACGATCAGTAAGTTGACAGGGAAGACGATGATAGAGCTCTGAATGCCGATTATCACCTGACTCCAGGTCAGCTGAATGCTACCTTTAAAATCAAAAGATCACAGACAATCAAAACAAATCTGATGTGGTCTGAGTGAAGTCTACTGGAACATTCAAGTCATACAGGTCATTAAAAATGTTAATTTAAACGTACAATTTTAATTTTATGTCTTTTCAAACACATTACTAGATAAAGTTATGTATGCTCTGACTTGACCTTTGT
The DNA here is from genome assembly GCA_036877585.1 of Botia kubotai. Classification (NCBI taxonomy): domain Eukaryota; kingdom Metazoa; phylum Chordata; class Actinopteri; order Cypriniformes; family Botiidae; genus Botia; species Botia kubotai. Next base: position 10,652 of record JAZGTI010009288.1, on the reverse strand, counting down.
AACATTTAAAAAACAAATAAATATTTCTGTTTGCTATCTTATTGTATTATACAGTTATCTGGTGCACTTTCTCTGTTCCAAAACATTTTACAAAAACACAATTCTTGTAAAATATAGCTAAATAAATAAATTAATGTTTTTAGGGGTAACAAATTGATGTTACCCCTAACTATCATCAACAACAAAGGCAAATATAGATTCATTTGGTCATTATGTGAGTTGCTATAGAAACCAATAATGCTGGAGTGAGTGAACAGCTGTCATGAGAGTCAGCTGTCATAGTTACAGTGATTCCATCACGACATGAATGTGAGCATCATATGATGACATCACATACCCATGTCCATGCTTTGCTCTGAAGGGTCTGTGGGAACCCCGTAGAACATTATGCTGGTCAACATGGAGCAGAGCAGGATGGAGAAGCAGCAGGAGACGCGCTGCACTCGAGTGAAACTGCTGCTGGGGGGTCGACTGACCACTGAGTACCAGATGTGACCATCACAGAAGTCTGTTGTCGTCTTCATAAAGAACAAATTGCTGCAGAGCGGAAGATAATTTAGTGTTTTCAAGCAGTTTCTTTAGACTGCTGCACTGCTTAGAGACACAGCTCACCTAAAGCCCTTCATGTCCATCTCTGTTGCTACGGGAAACGTTCTCTCAACAGTACAGTCGTCTATATCAGCCGCCAGCCATGAGCTGCACAGGAAGTGCCATTTCTGTCCAGTCTCCAGATCCTGTACCATCACTGAGTTCACATACCTGATGAGTGAGCGTAAATTTATCAAACACGTTTGATTCTAATTCATATACTGTAAACTTCACATGCATTAAGAAACAGTTCGCCCCAAAATAAAAATTATTATCCTTATTAAATCGTCATTCTTACATTATTTATGTGTTTCCAAACCTGTATGCTGGCATTTAATTTGTGGATTCTTTACACTACATACAGCCACTGTTTAGAGTGACCACCCGTGTCAAGCTCCACAAAACAACAAAATAACAGGATGAAAATGGCCCACAGAGGGGATCTCTGGTCCACAACCCATTCCAGTTATACATTTAGAACTCACTGGTTTTAACTTGTTAAGTTTGACACCTGCAGTCACCATTCACTCTTACTGTATGAGAGTGTTTTGTTGAGCCCTATAACAGCACTTTACCAGGCTGGATGATCTCCAGAGTTATCATGCCACAGTCTGATGCTCTGCAGCTGTCCCAGTGAGTAGGGTGTGGTCAGCAGAAACAGATCCACAGCTCCTCTTTCAAACACGGGCTTTTCTGAGTCTGTTAGATGATGGGGCTCACACTCTCCCTCTGTTCCCTGAATCATCACCACCACCTGAGACGAAGATGTCATTGCAGAGTTTGTGTAACGCCACAAGATTTTAGTTCATTGATCATTCTGTTTATTATAACAGGTTTGAAATTATAATGGCTACAGAAGGTTTACTCTGAAGTGTAAACGTGGGATTTGGGCTGAAATCCCGCTGCCTTTTCACTAAGATCTGAAGATTCTGAATAAGTATGACAGAACCAGCAACACCAAGGTCACATAATTGATTTCCAGGGAATGCACATATGCATCAAATGTGTGGATTAATTACACTGTAAATTGCTTTTGGATGCTTTGGATTTCAAGCGTATGCCAGATGCTAAATTGTAAATGTGAAGTAAGGTGGGCGGGATTTCAGCAGTGGCAGTGATGTAATACCCGAGATGAAGTAGAAGAGCCAATGCGATGGCCAGTGCTGATCTTGAGCAAGTAACGGTATTCAGCGAAGGGATCATTGTCTTCCAGCACAGTCACTTTAACCTTTAGTGGAAATGTAGAAAGGTTTTACTAACACGCGTATATCTCGGTGGACACCCAGCGCCCGTTACAGCAAATCAAAACTAGAGTGGTGAAAGAAAAGATGCAGCTGCGTTACCTTAACTTTGTCCTTTAGGTCCTTCCAGCGTGCCCATATTGCTACCAGGATATAGGCCAAGAAGATGGCCCCTATAAAGCACACTACCACTGGATTCTGTGCAAAGTTGGAAAACAGCTGGGCCGACTGTGACGGATCAACCGTGTTGGGCATAACAAAGAAACTGCTCCCAAAAAACGTCAGATGGGTACACAGACACTGAGTAACATTTGCGGTTGTGTTAGGCCCAACCTGAGAAACAGAATTCAAACAATCATTTTAAAGAAACTATTCTTAAAGGACAGTAAGTGATTTCTGAGAAACACTGTTTTTGTTATTTAAAAATGACATCTAAACAACCCCCCCATCAAAATTAAAAACACCCTACACAACACAGACATGCCCCCTATTTACACAGGTAGAACTGTGTGTTGATTTCAATCCTCAACAGCGTTTCTCAGAACTCATGTGTACACACTCACCTTTAATATTAGGGTGTCGTCTGTCATGCTAAACAGTGCTTTATATCATATACAGATGCTGAATGATTTTCTGTGCAAACTGTTCATAATACCACTCTTACATAAAGATGTTTACACAAATCTTGTGACTCATGAATAGTGGCAGTGTACAGTGTAATGACTTGTCTGTTTCTGATTTTGAAAAGGATGCATCTCACCCTACAGTCTGAGTCCCTCCATTCGATCTTTTGCAGCTTCCAGAAAACACACTGGGCAGTTATGGTTGTTATGGTGACTGAAGCGTTTACAGACTTCACACCCGCGGAGACAATAGGCCTTATCAGAAGATAGTAAACACCCACGTCTTGTAGCTCGCTGGGAGTCACGACCCACGTGTACCTTTCCACTGGAAGATTTAAGCACAAAGAAGCGTTTGTTACTGGTTTAATGGTTTACAACAAGCCATTGTTTCCAGTTGTTTCATGCAGTAGCATGTGGCGCACCCAGTGAACTGCCTGCTAGAGGAAGTGTGACTTTAGCTATGTAGTTATTATCAGAAGGACGACTCTCATAGCCCAGCAGCACAAGCAGTGAGAGTTCTTCAGACGGTTCTAACTTCAGCACCAGAGATGTGTTCAGAGTTGTCATGTTGATAATCATGGTGCTGTAGCTGCTCAGATCCAGAACGGTGCTGTTCAGCTCTACTTCTGGTCTCGGTAATAAGATCTGGAGATTGGGCAAAGTGGAAATTCATTATGTCCAAGAAAAAGTAGTGCACTATATTTTTAAATATAAAATTATCATAGCAGTTTGTAACTACCACAAAAAAGCTTTTAACAAATATTATATTGTTCTGTAAATTATTGTAATACATAGTTTTATATAAATTAGCCAGTTCATTTCTGCACAGTGATTGAAATGAATCAGTAATATTTCAGTTACTTGTGTGAATGAGCTGATTCACTAAAATGAACAGTCATGAGAGAATGTGGATTTTCTGTGATCAGTTCAGCTGTAAAGCTGCACATACAATACATGACATATGAACCTCATGCTGACTTTGTTAGAAACATTTTGTTGGGTTAATGCTAGTCCTGACTGCACAGAACTCATGAGCTCTTCTACCTCAATCTCTTGAGGAAGGTTCTTCACTGGAATTGTTGGACCATCTTTTGTAGTGAGGGAGAATCCAGCCACAGTGCCGTTAATGGGCTGACCTTCAATCCATGGATCAATCTGAAAATTTGTCATCTGTTTGAAAAAGACATGCATCTATGATATGTGGTGTATAATAGGGCATTTCTATTGAAGCCATTCATATAGCATCAAATACACACACGCTTCTGCAACTATGGACACCAACGGTGCTTCACTTTTACAGCAAAATAATGTAATATAAACGGCATAAAACATTTGATTTCGCTACACATCACACACTAGGACATAAGTGTCTTCAGTTAAAGACACTGTACACTAAGCATTCGCTGCTTACAATGCTGAACACTTACTCTCACATCCACAGGCTCTGTGTCAGAGGGCAGGACATCATTACCCAGGCTTGGAAGTGAGAAGGTGGCTGAATTAATGTTCTGGATGGTGAAAGCCTGCGAGATGTTTCCTGGAGATAATCTAACCAGACAAGACAAATGAAATGCTGTCAGTGCAGACTCACTCAGCTCAGTGTGTTCTGATCGTTCTGATTGTTTTACCTGTTGGCATAAATACTGATGTGAGGGGCAGTGATAATGGCTGGCTCCAGGTCTGCTTCTTTATTTGCTAACAGGAAACTTTGAACAGAATCCAGAGCATTGATCAGATATCCAGAGATGTCCTTCTGCATGTCAAATACAGCTCATCAGCAGGTGAAATATTTCTGGACTCTGTGAACTGTTCTTCATGTAATGTAACAGTACCTCTTTTAAGGAACTGAAGGCAGCGAGAACGTGGCTGGCGGACTCAACAATGAGTTGGGCTGCTTCTTTCAGTTCAGTGATGTTAGCCGCCGTGAGATTAATGTAAGCGAGGGACTCAGAGACGCTTTTTAAAATGCAGCCGCCCTGCTCCTGTGAATGCAAAAGCTCACATCAGTGGTCATGGGGCAGCAGAATCTGATGCCACATCTCATGAGGTGTTTGATCTTCTTTCTACCTGAGCATCTGAGTTCACTTCACCTTCCTCCTCAACAATGTTCTTTATAGCATTAGCAACCATCAGCACTTCCTTGTCAAGCTCAAGTAAGCTTGAATTGGATAAAGCCATGCAGATGTTGGACAGAAGCTGTGCTCGCAACTGCAAGTGTGAAATATACTGTAAATACTCCATCATCATCATCATTCCGAACATTTACATATTTAAAACACCTGCTACATGTCTTAATGCTTTTATTGATCCATTTTCACCTGCGGCACTTGATCTGTGGAGTTCATCTCAATCAGCTGGTTGGATACCATGGACATTAAAGAGTTGGTTTGAAGATTTAGTAAAGACTTTGTAATGATGTAGTTCCCATACATTTTTGATCCACCCGCATTGTCGCCTAAACCATACAGAAACAGATGTAAGAGATGATATATATTTATAGATCTCTGTATAATGTATAATGTTCAATAAACGCACAGGTGGCCTCCACCAGAAAGTCCAGCTGGAAAGATCTTAGGTCTTTCGTTTTAATACCCACAGTCCTCGATTTATCCTCTTTTTTCACCAGCTTCATTATCTTCTGGCAGCTGGTTATACTGGTTGTCTAAACAGAAACATGTCTATGTGAAAAGCAGTCACTGGATCTTACTGTTGGGAGTACAAGGGGTAATAAATACTGAAAAATGGTTGCATGTTACTCTGAAACAGAGCCACTGAATTTACTTACGTCTGTTTTGTCTTCCAAACGCCAGTAAATTTTTTTACATTCCTGGTTTTGTACTTCCAATATGATTTTGTCATCAACAGCCTCTGCATCACAATTTAAGCAACTAAGAGAAATGAAACGCTATTATTGGGCACTGAACATGAACCGAACATGAAGGATGTCATGAAAACATGTCTTACGTGATTGTAAGAGGGAGCGCTGTGCTGGATGCAAGAGAACACTGTTTCTCCTCTGAATCTTGTGACTTGCGTTTAACCCTGATCTGTGTGTCCTGTCTCAAAGTCACAGTGTTCTGTTAAGACTTGAAAAGACTCAGAAAGGCAACATCAAATAAAGTGGACCATGAATAAAACATTCAAAACTATAAGAACAGTTTTAAACCCATTTAAAAGACAGATTACTGTGATTAAGATTTGATCACCTCAACAGACGAATCTTCATCATGATCTTCATCATCTGCAGACTGTTTGACAATCATACTGGAGGGTCCTGCATTGTGAAAACCATTTATTAATTATTATTCAAATTCTTCATCTTTATTGTAGGTGTTCTATCAGGGCATTTCAAAATGTGCTCAGATGTAATGCTTTTTAAATAAAACACAAAATCATACAATAAATGAACGGGCTGTAAATAAAACACCTCTTACTGTATTTGCAGCTGTATTCCACCAGTAAGTAACTTCCAAGTGTGGGACACGCATCTTCAAAAGATGGTGTGTCTGTCACAGCCAGGCAAACCTGATGCCCGTTGCATTGCCCTGGCAGGGCAACAAAACTCATTGTTATTATTTAGTACTGCAGCCACTCAAAGCATCATTATTGAGACAGAACACTAAGCCATGATGACTGTCATCATTATAAACATATTACAGCAGCACATGAACAGAATCATGTCTAAATATATCTATATACATTATGTACCAAACTGAGACTAGCAGGTCCATTAGTATTGAAACATTAATACACTGTTCATATAATACCACTGTACAACTGCTGTAATATTAAACCTCAGATCTGGCATGAAAGGAAAATAATAAAGCTCACTGTAGCTCTGTTTACACTGTAGGTTTTATATTCTGTTTGAATGCTTTGCATTCAAAGTCAGTTTGAAAAACATCCATTCAAATGCAACACACGAAAGCATTTTCTGTACTTCCTTTCATTAGACGGTGACATTAAAACTCTCTCTCAGATTACCTGATAATGTACTTTTAAAAAGGGCATTGTAAGAGTGTTTCTATGGCAGTACTGCAGTACACTGATGATGCTATCAGACTCTGGTGCTGATAGTTTCTGAAGGTCTCTTTTGGCAGCACCGTGGGTCAGTGTTTTGTGCAGTACCTGCAACTGAATGCAGCACACTATCCCAGCTGCACTGCTGCAGTGATGTGAGAGAGGTGGAGATGTTTCTCCTGCAGTAGTGAGGCGTCTTCCTGCCGTAGAAGCTTGTGTCAATCTGTATAACATGATCTGAGGTGCACTGCAGTACAGCACTGTGATTCACACAGGACAGAGAGCGACCCAGTTCTGAACATACCAAAACATGAACCGATGAGTTTTAAATCAATCAACAGGATGATTAGTGCTTTTAAAATGATTCAAAGGAAACTGAAGTATTTATTTTGTAGTTCTTCTGCATGTAATTGAGACAGCTAAAAAGTATTTAAAGAGAACAAGACCCTTAAAATAAATGCTAGTAAAACATTTTTATTGACATAACCCAATTTATTTGTATTTATGAATATGATTTTTTTTTGGCATGAATAAAACTAGTTAATACTTATGACAGCACATGAAATACACTTTTAGGTCAATTACATTTACAATATTAAAGTAAAGTATACAGAAAACAACATACCGCAATAGGAACATTTTTATCAGAGCTGTTGTTGGGATTAATGTGTTTTTCTCCATGAATTTAAGTGACAGTTAATCTAATCATAATTAATATTATTCAACATCATAACAGCAAGCAATCCACATGCTAAAAGAATGTGCAGTAGTTTTTTAAAAACTGATATGGATGCATATACAGTACAACTGTTAAAAACTGACAGACTAGAAGGAAAGGATGGAGGGTAAAACTTACCAAACTCACAAATGAAGAAGAATTCCTGGTTACAGTTACTGGCCATCCTCCAGTGAGACCCAGCGTCTGTGCTGATGTAACCACAGCCAGAGTCCAGTACTGACCCACTGAGCCAGTTTGAGTAAACCACATCAGAACCATCCAGCCAGTTCAAGTCACCTGAAGACAAAGCCAGACAAAAAAGTGAATCTTGTGCATGAAATGTAAATGTGTTAAGAGTGCAGAGGAACAAAAATAAAGCTATATGTTTCTCAGTAAACTATTGCTGGTTTAGTACAGCATTACTCAAACTCTTCCCAATAAACTGCTTTTGTCACATCATGTATGTACCCTGTGTGCTCTCAGACCCCACAGAGCTGTTGTGGAAAGAAGGTGCTATTCCGATCCACCAGTTCTGCTCCGACTGCAGGTGGTTCTTTAGAAACTGCTGGGTCTCGTCGTTCTGGATAAAGGTCAGATGCCCACCACCCCGCTCACACCAAGACTGAGCGTCAAAAAAACTGCGCTGAAGACCCACAAATTCATAGCAGGAGCTCTCAAAAGTCAGCTGATGCTCTGGACAGGACAGACCCACAGCAGCTGCTCGGCAACAGGCTGGGATGATGTGACTGAACAACAGAAGTATTATAGTGAGGAGACCACCAGCCATCTCTGGTCTATGCCATGCAGAGTGAACAATTTCCTCACCTTCCTCATCTTCTCTATATAAAGGATTTTGAACCCTGTCAAAGATACGTCAGCAAGTCATAGGACAGTTAAATCCTTTCTATTGATTAACAGCCAAGCCCTGTAATGTACTAGCCTAATGGATGTATATTGTGTTTTTCCACAAAGGCAACGTTTTATTTAGATTAGCTAGATACGTCAGCCTTTAGCCATAGGATGAGGTTTGTTAAACTGGTCCATTAATTAGCAGTGGAGTTCACGTAAGCCTCTGCTTTGTAGAGCAAATGACCTCAGGTAACTTGAGAGCTACTGTACACTACAAACATGGCCAAAGTAGCTTATAAAACGTCCCTGAATAACGTTTTTGCAGGGTTAGATGTCCGTGACACACGCACGAGCAGGTGTCGACATGAGAAAGCTCGTCCTCACTGCTGTCACTTACAGGGTTTATTTACAGTCACTTACAGGGTTTATTTGACCTGACTGCAGATAAACATTCGCTTCATTCAGCGGTTTCTTCTGATCTAAAATATCCCGTTAGCATTTTACTGAAAGTCAACCCGCTCACGAGTCACAGAGAATCTCTAACCCAATGATTCAGAGTTTAAAGCGATCATTCAGTCCGAGAGAAACACTCATAAACTGACGACAGAAAACACCGGAAGCACCTTTATATATTTGTTAAACATGTTAAACACAACGAGACTTAAGAAATGCAGGTAAACGGGTGAAATAAGTACATGATTATTGTGAATTAAAGGTAAATTATTGTAGTCTATGTACATGTAGGTAAATGTTCCAATTGTATTAATTTTTCGAATTGTATCAATTTGTTTTATTAAACATTGATGTTTCAAATGTGTAAGTTGTTATAAAACAGAATAAGAATGTTTCCAAACTTTGTATTAATGTCTAACTGTTTCTATTGCAATAACAATCATGAAGTGTGAGTGTTTCCTCCGGATCAATAGGGGCAGAAAGAGCTCGTTTGCGCTCCGACAGTAAAAGCGCAGAAGAAATGTGGCCATTCAAAATAAATGGTTGTGTTTGACGATGTTAGATGTTGTTTTGGTGATGTTTGGAAATATTAAACATATCGTTTGATCCTTTGCTCTGATGCGCTGTGTCTGACAGATTTCCTCTGTTCAGAAAGGTGAGTTTCCTAAAGCACTGAAAGCCGTCAGCTGTTATTACAGCTCAGACCATCTGCGCCGTGTTTTGGCTCTTGTATGTCACATTTACATGTTCATCACATGTACAGCTGCAGTAAAGCATTGTAAACGCTGTATTTAAGGGTAATTTAATCTCTCGTTGCGTCGTGTTATATTAATACCATTTATTGTGACATGTTAACAGCACGTATTCCGTTTTAAATTCAGGTCTTTTTGTTAAGGTTTCCTTGTGTTAAATATATATATTTCAACCATATGTACTGTGCAACCAGCCTTGTAACTTTCCAGACATGCTGTGATGTACATGGATACTACAGTGTTTCATAATAATAACATGTTTTGGTGTAACAAACACCATAGTGAATATGGTAATCATTTGTAATCATGTGTTCCCATCTGATGCATCACTGTGTCATGGGGCCATTCTAGAGTTCTGTTGTGCTTTTATATTGTGTTTCAGAGACTCGAGTTCTTTCTGTTTTAAGGTCATAATGCTGCTGGCTCACGTGAACCAGGCAGCAGACTTTCAGCCTGATGAAGAAACTCAGGAAGTCACTCTCTGCTTGACTGAGACTGTGGGCCTTTCAGGTCAGAAATCAGTTATTTAAGCACTGATATTTTCATAGAAGGGAAGCTGTGCACACGTCATGTATTCTCCTGATATTTAATGTTCAGATGGTGATCAGAGCATGGACACTGTCAGTTTGCAGGCTGTGATGTTAGCAGACGGCTCTACTGCATATATACCTCACAACCCACCGGGTATGTTAAACCCTCTGCACTCTGAAGAAACATGTATTAGAGAGATGTAGAGACCCAGTGTTGCCCTCTGTGTGGTGTTTACAGTCATGTCAGAATTAAATCTAGCCTGTATGTTGATGTTATCACAATATTACCTGCTCGCATGTGTTTTATCAACAGCACTGAAGTCAAGTAATGGTAAAATGCTAGTAATGCGTTTTCTAGTTGTCTTGTGATTGTTTTCCACAGATAGCAGTATAGTTGAGGGACAGATGATCCAGCTGGAAGATGGCTCATCTGCTTATGTTCAACACATTGCTGTTCCAAAAGCAGGTCTGTGTTTAATCAGTCATTCATAAGAAGTGATCAGACATTATTATTCATTTAATTGATTTATGATGCTGATGTGAAAATAATATTTCACATCACACTGTTTATCGTCGCCTGTTATGTTATATATGACATAAATGTTATATGGTCACTAGATGAAGCAAATCACTGGCCAGGCTCCTCCCCTGTATGTGATGTCATAAGTAATGAGAGTTTCAGACTGGAGGATGGACAGGCTGTGCAGCTAGAGGATGGAACCACAGCTTACATCCAGCACACCACGAAAGGTGTTTCAATTCTTGTGTGGCGTTAAACCTGTGTCAGATACATCATGTTATCAGATACATCATGTTATCAGATACATCATGTTATCAGATACATCATGTTATCAGATACATCATGTTATCAGATACAT
>JAZGTI010009287.1:0-19054 GCA_036877585.1 Botia kubotai | reverse complement strand
TCTTACAGCACAACTACAGGCACTGGGGGGACATGACAACAGCCGACAGAGCAACAACAACCTCTGCAACCATTTTGGAATTCAACTTTGTATGTTCATTGTCGGCTTTCAGAGAGATGACAGACCATGCAAACACAAGATTTAGAGGGAACAGTTAAGCGTCAAAAGCGTTCAGACTAATGTGAATATGTATTTAAACGGCGGTTTATTGATTTGAAGTGGGAAGGGATCTCCCCAAAAAGTATTTTCCGACAGTCTCTTCTCAAGCGTCTCATCCATGCCTGGAATGACATCACCAACTTCAAATTCACAGTAGTTAAAACTACACGTGCGAAAAGTAAACGCCGGCCAACCATATTTCCCCTTTAATGCTTTCAGTTTATGTCATCAAGACAACAGAGTATAATAAACTCAAGTATGCAGGGAAGCAGGTGTTAGTGGGTGAACAGAGATCTCGAAGTGTCTTTGGGTTGCCCCCACCAATCCCCTTCGGTGATGTCAGCAGGCTTCTATACTACACAGTTGAGCAGAGTATACATAAGTATACAAAAAGTGTTTTATCCATTTGATAAAAAGTAAACTTTATAATTGCATTATTTAACGTGAACTTTTCAAGTTAAAGCTGTAGATATATACAGAATTATTTTTTTAATTGAACGTTTTTTGAAGAAAATTAATTGTCCTCGATAAGCAGAACACATTTTAAAGTTAAGACAAATTATATATGTTAATGTTTTTAAGCAAGTTTTATGTGGCGATAAAACATAACTAGTAATATGTTGACAATAGCATTCCCTTCCACTACCATTCCGATTTCTTAAAGAACCAAAACAAAACATGGGGTTTTAAATCATTTGAACCATAGACATGAAAAGTGACAATAGTATATTGATATAATACATTTTTTATTCATCATAAGAGCTTTCCAAACGAAGCAGACGTCCTTCAGACTAAGCATGGGAATAAACTCTTTACAACACCCTTCAAAGCATATTTAAATAGCAGCCATATTAATTTCACTGCTCTCATAAAGTCTAAGAAATGAAAGACAAACAGTATAATATGCTGAATCCAGGTCTATGATTGTAGACGTATGTGGACGTGACTAATGCATGTGTGTGCATTACTATGGACAGACTGGTGTGCTTGACAGAGTTTTAACAAATGGAGGGCTCATCGACGGCTGCTGCTCCCTCTGTTACAGCCTTCACACACTTGGCCATCGTCTGAGAAGCTCTGCTGATAGGGTCTATAGTGGCAGACAGAAGACAACAGTGAAGAACAGGTCAAACGGACCATGTACAAATGGTTACAGCTCTATATATTCGCAAGAACTTACTTAACCAACATTGGATGGAATTGCACCACTAGCTGGTAAAAATACACTGTACCTGTCATGTAAAAATCTTTCACTGTAAGCTGAGGAGGGACAAGAGGAGCTGCAAGCAATGATTGATTCACAGCCTAAGGAGAGCAGAACATAATCACTGAACTGTTTTAATGAAGGCGTGAAACTACACTGCATTAATATAGGGAAAAGAGCACCAACCTTAGAAAGCTCATGGGCCTGTTTGAAATAATTCGCTCGCTCTACATCATCATATCTCACAAGGTTAGGAGAGACCTCCTCCAGCCTTCCCCTCACCTCCTCCAGTGTGTCATAGGGCAGAGTGACTCCAGCCAGCTAAGCAGACACAAATGTGTTGAGCATTCTGCACTTCATAACAGCTCAGCAAATGTCTACACTACAACGCCTATTTTACATATACAACATACAATTGTGATATGGGTGAAAATGCAGGTTACACGTACCTCAGAGATGGCACGCAAAATCTTCCAGTCCTCGCGTGCCATACCTGGAGCGGTGACCGCGACCCTGGTCTGCTGGGCACGGCCCTCTGTGTTGACATACGTGCCATACTTCTCTGTGTAAGCCGCGCCAGGCAGGATGACATCAGCCATGGGTGCACCTACATCTCCATGGTGACCTGGATTGGCCCCCAAAAATATACAATTGGAAACAGGCCACTTATATTTCCTTTGTAATATAGAAGACACGATATGCAAGTCCGTTTACTGACCCTGGTAAATGATAAAGCTGTTTTTGGGAAGGTCTGCCCTGGTGATGCAACCAGCATCGGCTCCCAGGAGAAACAGGACTTTTGGAGGGTTTTTACGGATGGCATCGACACCAGGCTTATAACCCAAGTCCAAGGCTGCCACCTGACTGGCCACTCTGAGGTCATGAACATGTTTTAATTTTTAATGTGTCGCCCCCTTGTGTTCATAAGCACAGTCAAACAGAGTACACTTTTAGCAGTAGCTGACTTTATACAGAGAAAACCAGCTAACCTGTGTAGCACATTGAGAACCTTCCATCCCTCCCCTACACCACTGCTGACTTGAGCACTCTGAGCAATAGCGGACACAGCCTTAAATATGGCTGCCCCATCTGCCCTCTGGAGAGCAGAACTGCCCACTACCACAATAGGCTTCTTGGCCTGGGCCAGGACCTGTAATATACAAACAAAACATGGTCTTAATTCATTCAAATTCAAGAGGAACTGCCATCTCTGTGTTTGAGGAAACGTTCTGACATCAATCAAAACTGAAGAGCTCCATTCCTATGTACTGTTACCTTGTAGAAAGGGTGCGTTCCAGCAGCGATCTCCTGCAACACTTGTGTGGATCCACCTAGATGGTTGTAGGAGTAGCTCAGGTCCACATTATGACCCACCAAAGCCACCTGCAGCTCATTATGCAACCAACTGAAGGAATGTTAAAAAACAAGCAGTGGTATGAGGAAAAAAATACATCTTGTGAAATGGTCACCACCAACTGAGAGTGTAAAGTACTTCTACCTCTTGCGGACGCGTGCATTGAAGAGAGGTGCCTCGTAACGTGGGTTTGTTCCAACTAAAAGCAGAAGGTCGCTCTCCTCGATGCCGGTAATACGGCTGTTTAGGAGGTAATTGGAGCGCAGGTCGGTTCTAAGGAGCCAGAGAAACAAAACTGGTTTAAACTCTTAATAGTATTAGGGCAGCTGTCACAATTCTAGGGTATTGTGGTTTGTTTTCAAGGTCAGGTAAGTTCTGAGTGGTTTTGAATGCTTGTTGCTACAGTGTTTATGGTAGGTTGTTACTTACAAGCCCATTTTACCACAAGTCTACAAAGGTGCAGTAAGCAATTTCTGAGAAACCCAGATGTTTCTGAATAGTAAACAGACCGATAACCACAACATGCACCAGCTGTTAGCTGTTGTCTGTTACATGTCTGTTTGTTACTTTGAGGGTGACACAATGAAAAGATGTTTGGGTATCAATTTCAATTATAAACAGTGTTTATTAGAATTCACTTACTGCACCTTTAACTGTATTTTGACATTCATAGACAGTGTTATGCCTGATCAGAACAATGTTTCATTCTGAAAGACTGGGTGTACTGACTGTAGTCAGGTTACTGTGACATTGTACCCCAGATATAATCAACATTTTCATCTGTAAAGATGTGAACCAAAGGCCCATACAATCAAATGATCGATACCCAGGATGGCCCATTGTAAGGTCTCCAGTAGGTCCCAAAAGTATCTGTCTTTTTTATTCAAAGGCCATTGGTTCCAAGGTATAAGGTTTAGTCACACAGACAATACCATCATCATCAGCCCAGAAGAAATATGCCACACTTCCACCTTCAATAAACTTCTTTTGTAATAGCTGCAATCTAATACATTAGCGAGCCACCCAACAACTGCTCAGCCAAACTCAAAAGTATCTAACAATTCTAAATTCAGTCTCTCAAGACTTACCCGGCACCAGCCGTGGGAAAGGTCTCCTCAGTGCAGAGGGTCTCGCTGTCCAGTCTGTTCAGCAGGTCCTTCAGAGCCACCAATGCCTCAGCATCCACCATCCCTCCTGCAATGGCTCCAACCTCAGAACCCTGAACTCCCTGGAGCTGCAAACACAAGTCTCAACCATTGAAATCTACTGTCTGAAGATGGCCATCCAGCAGATGTTTCCACACTGAACACACCACATTCAAGTTTATCATATTCTAGTATGCAGGTACTCACTGCTCCAGCCACACGTGTGAGAGCATCTTCCCAGCTGGTGTGTACCAGCTGCCCACTGGCATTCTTCACCATGGGCTGGGTCAGACGCTGCCTCTTTAACCCATCATATGCAAACCTTAAAAAGAGAGAGAAAGAGAGAGAGAAAGAGGACAGTAGACTAAAATATCAGTACATTTACATGCACACTTATAGTTAAGCTGCAGTCTATCCGAGTATACATGACACAATGCATAATCATTTTTAGAAACAGACATCAGCTGATAAAGTTCTGTAGATGACTCATACAACTGGTACAACATGGAAACTTTTTTTACTGTACAAATAATTGTACCAATGATCAAAAATTGGACCAGTACAATTTCAGGGGGACTTAGACATTTATATGACATTTCAACAATGTTTCATTGTTATAATTCAATTACAATGTTGCAGTATATGTAAATGTACCATGAATATTTTCTTGCTATTTCTACCTGGTCTTGTCTGATATCCATTCCTCATTGACATCCTCATTGAGACGAGGTAGAATTCTCATGACCTCACCACCCCTGGTGCTCACCACAATATTGGAGCCTACGGCATCCAGTACATCAATGGACTCTGTCTTCCTGCAGACACACGGGCAAAGCATGTCTGTCAACAGAATAACAATGGCAGCATGTCATGGTGCGGTCAGCACTAATCGCTCAGTACTGTACCTGGTCTCCCAGGGTCGTGCAGTGAAGGCGTAAGGTTTGGACGTCAGTGCTCCAACAGGACACAAGTCAATCACATTACCAGATAATTCAGACATGAACATCTTT
The DNA here is from genome assembly GCA_036877585.1 of Botia kubotai. NCBI lineage: Eukaryota > Metazoa > Chordata > Actinopteri > Cypriniformes > Botiidae > Botia > Botia kubotai. The sequence continues at coordinate 14,182 of JAZGTI010009287.1, read as the reverse complement.
TCCACGTAGGTACCGATCTGCATGTCATTACCACGTCCTGTAGTTCCCAGATCCTCCACGCCAGCAACCTCGCTAGCAAAGCTGTAAAGTTTGTAGAAAGAGATTTTCTTTAATAAACACACTGCTTGAACGTATGTATGTATGAACGTATTGATGTAAATCAAAGAGTCAGCTAAAGTGAAAGTGGTGTATTTTTCAATGTATGGTAAGCCATACTTGAAATATGACCTCATATACAGCGAGTACATATACATGATCCATACCAGTGAGTATGGGTACATGACACACACCTGGAGCAACTGGGCACCTCAGTCATTTTCTGCCAGCAGTGGCAATCAAACCTGTGTATTATGTGTATTATGCAGCCTGAAGAACCAGAGAACCACTCACCGTACACAGCGTGTGCACTGAATGCAGCGGGTCATGATTGTTTTGACGAGCGGGCCGATGTTCTTATCCTCCACCGCTCTCTTCCCCTCTGTGAAACGACTTCTGTCTGATCCAAACATCATCGACTGGTCCTACAAACCCAGTTCACATGATCAAGGACTGACAAGTCACTGCACAAAACCTAATTTTCACAATTAAAGCTCACTGGAGGTGGTTAGTTAGGTGCTTGTTTGCTTTATATTTAATATTAATTTGACAAGCAATCTGTTGTCTTAATGCTAAAATGTAATGTTCTGGACAGGTAAGTGGTTGCATAGACGTTGCAGTTATGCATAATAATCAAATTAATAGGAAATGAATACGAATGCTTAAATCCAACTTGGAATAAAGATAATTTCTGATGTGATTTTTACATACATCATTTGGCTGCTCATTGGTATAAAGTTAAGCTTTGTTGGCACAGCCACAGCATCCCCAGGAGTTCACTGACGATAATGCTGCCGGATTTGGCAGTTCTCATTTAAAAGAAAATTCTAGAATTCCAGAAATTCCGACCATCCATGTCTTTAGATTTTTTCTTTTTTACCTGCAGATCACATTCTCCACCTTGATCACAGATCGGACAGTCGAGGGGGTGGTTGGCAAGGAGAAACTCCATGACTCCCTCTCTATCAGAAGACAAAGTGGTGAGCATCTAAGATTTTACTGTCTTTTAAACAGTGTGTGATGGAAGGATTTGTGAAGAAAGAAGGTACCTGGCCTTCCGTGTTTTCTCGGAGTTGGTCAAAATGTTCCACCCTTTCATGACAGGCATTGCACACGCTGCTACAGGCTGTCGATGAAGAACAGAAAGAATTATAACTGTATTATAGTTATACTGTATTACAGCGTTGTATTACAGCGTTTCGATGAACGCTGTATTCTACCTTTGGTGCCTTCTCGATTTCCACCAGACACATGCGGCAGTTACCGGCCACTGACAGACGGTCGTGATAGCAGAAGCGTGGAATCTGCACACCAACTTTCTCACAAGCCTGTACACAATTGGCATTTGTCAAAATAACATACGGAAATTAAATTAGATGATAAATGATATTATTTAAAACAAGTAACTGCAAGAATCACCTGTAGTACAGTGGTCCCTGGTTCTACCATAACAGGCTTACCATCGACAAACACTTCAACCAGATTGCTTGAGGCCCGCACTGATGTCTGTACTGCTGCAAAAACAAATCAGTGTAGGAAAATATTCCGGTAACTGACAGGATTTGTAAATAACTGAATCTTAAAGACTACAATCAGTTACCCCTAGGCATTAGGGGACTCAAATTTAAAAGAATAAATATAGATGCATGGAGTAATTACCATTGTTAGAGATGGCAAAGGAGCCCTTGGAATGGGCTGCCCCAGCCAGTGCCCGACTTACTGCTGGCAAACGCAACATGTCACTGTGGAGGAAAATGCCAGGTGATTAGATGCACACATAACATGTTAATCAGCACCGTTTCAATGCACACTATCTAGGTCAAATGAGGCTTTTTTTTCTGCAATTAAAAATATTGTCATAATATTGTCCTAATGATCACATTATGTTCACGGTATGCAGACAGTGTAAATTGTAATACACGTATGTATACATGCAATTCACTGCGGAGAGCAGACACTAAACTTATTCTATGGCAGGGGTTACAAAACCTACAATTTAATAGAACTATAGTAAGTGTGTGCCCGCAGTAAGGCACGAAGCACAAAATTTATAAAATAAACCATTGTAAGTGAAATTATGTATATATCTATATAGGTATGAAATTGTAAAGACAAACCTCAATGTAAATTTTAATGTAACTCTGATGCTGTTGACATTTCCTACGCACACACTGGTTAGCAAGTTAGCGCAGTATGGTCAAGGGCAGTGAGAACGTCACTGTAATGTATCAATTTGTTCCTGTACAATTATCATGCCAAACCTTCCCCGCAATGTAGCCATAAATACAAAACTCTCTTTGCCTTTAAATCTTGACAAAAAACAATGGTTTGATCTTACCTTGACGCTATTTGGCCTTCTAGACCAGAACAGCGTTACTGTCGCAGGTTCAGATACGAATTTGCGCTCGGCTGATTTCGGAACAGGTTACGGAAATAGCCGATTTACATTAACCTGAAAAAAGGTTGGGACCAGAATACTTTAAAATGAAAACAAATGCATGATAGTTATGATAAAAAATGTATCAATATATTTTAAAAGTGCATTATTAAGTAGTTAATTTAATGTTGTGTGTTGACCTTTCACATTTGTTTTTTCGTCATTTCCGCTCAAAAACCGTCCTTTACTTATTTCATCTTAAAAGTCAAATCTGTCAAAACGTTTGGTTATACTTTTGTGTAAAAATTTTGTAATATGTAAAAGGCTGAAACAGTTACATTTAACATACACAAATAACTGCCAAAAATGTTCCGTTTTGGTCTATTATTGTAAAGTAAGTTAGAATGGGAGGAGTCGTGGCGTCAGAAGTATAAAGACCATCTCACGTTCTTTTCTCGTTCCTTAGCTCTTCCTCCAGGCTCAGGGTTGCGCGTCTCAACACGAGGTCTCACCGGTAACTTATAACAATGGGCTTTGGTAATCTGAAAACACCCGCTGGCCTCAAAGTGCTGAATGAATTTCTGGCAGACAAAAGTTATATCGAGGGGTGAGTTATTTTATGGGTTTATTATGTGTCTTCAGATGGCCAGTAGCAACTCAATGTTTTAATTTACGGGATATAAAGTATTGTTTCTGCCTACTGTAAACGTTAAAGCCCATAAATAAGTTTTTTTTAAATAACAAATATGCGTTCATTTATGATCAGTATATGATTATTATATGTTGTCTTTCCAGATATGTACCCTCTCAGGCAGATATCGCGGTGTTCGATGCCCTATCTGGTCCCCCCGCAGCTGACCTCTGCCATGCATTGCGGTGGTACAATCACATCAAGTCTTACCAGAAGGAGAAGGGCAGGTAACTTACTTAATTGTAATGTCTAACTTTACAAATAGATTCCCAATATAAGGATTCTTTTGTCTGAGAGACTAATGCACAATTATTTATATTTGTGGAAAAATTACATTTTGCTTTTACCTTCAGCCTTCCAGGTGTGAAGAAACCTCTCGGTGAGTACGGCCCTGCTGGTGTGGAGGACACAACTGCAGCAGCTCCTGCAGCGGCTGATGAAGACGATGATGATGACATTGATCTGTTTGGTTCAGATGAGGAAGAGGTAAACTTCTAATCCTTCAGTGTTTTGATGGAATTGCCTTAACTGGTCATATGATGATTTTTCTCACCATCTTTCGGCTGATATTGTGATGGACCCTTTTTTATAACTGAAAACCAGTTTGTTGGAAAATATCTAGTCAGTCAGTCGCTGTATATATGCACACCTAATTTTGGATGTTTTCTCTACAGGATGAGGAGACCACGAAGATAAAGGAGGAGAGGCTGGCGGCTTATAACGCAAAGAAGGCCAAGAGTACGTTTCGTTATCATTTTAAGTGTAGTTATAGCAGCGTTGTGGCTAGTTTAATGATGATCTTTTTTTCACCATCTTTCGGCTGAGTCATGTGATTGACACTTTATTTAAATCTGACGTTTACTAGTCATTTAAGTGTGGCAGTTTGATTTCGTGTGTGATCAATGGCATAATTTTTGCTTTTAATGTCTGAACAGAGCCTGCGCTCATCGCCAAGTCCTCCATCTTGTTGGACGTCAAGCCCTGGGATGACGAAACCGATATGACCAAGCTGGAGGAGTGTGTCCGCAGTATTCAGCTGGATGGTCTTGTGTGGGGACAATGTAAGTCCACATTACCTGCTCTGTACTCTTACTTTTAAACTGTTCCTGTTGCTTTGTCTTGCTTTTTCAGCTTGATAATTGTGTTGTTACTTCTCTTGTACAGCTAAACTGTTACCTGTTGGCTATGGCATCAAGAAGCTGCAGATTGCCTGTGTGGTGGAAGATGACAAAGTTGGAACCGATCAGCTGGAAGAACTGATCACAGCTTTTGAGGACTATGTGCAGTCCATGGATGTGGCCGCCTTCAACAAGATCTAAAACCCCACAGCATGAAGCATTAATCCAATAAAGACACTTCACATGCACTTTGGTTATGTATCTGGTTAAGTTTTTATTTTGACGGTTTTACATTCTGCATAGCTCTCGGTATCTATGCATGTGGTTTGATTTCAATTTGTTTAAAGTCTGTATGAGATGTAACCTATTTATTAAATGTTTGTTTATTGTTTTTTGTGAGAGGTCTTTTTAAAACTTTGTGCACAAACATCATAAGGGTACTAACTTTATCCAGTAATTCTGCTGTGTAGTACAGTTACTGCAAGAAGAAAATCTAATTGATCAAAAGGAAATCTGTCTATCCAGTAATATAGCACAAAACATATTTGCATGATTGAGTTTTTTTTTAAGTTTCAAGAACGTTATGTAAATGTTGTCAGAACGTTATTTGGCCATGTTGTGTTTGTTGTGCGCGTGATTATTGCCCGCCTCAAGACTTGTTAGTGGGCAGATTCCTGCGCTGTACTGTTGTCACTCCACGAACCGACCCTTTGCAAAATACGGGTACCGATTGGGTTCTAAGTGAAATAAAGTCTACAGTCAGGTGAAAACATGAAGTCTCCAAATTAATATTTATATATTCTAAGTTCTAAAAGAGCAATGCAAACAAAGACCAGTTGACCAAATACCAATCAGACGTATACGGAGGTTAGGATCTTTGACTCCTGCCAAAAGACCATCAGAACCTTACAGGACCAAGAAGGTCCACCAGATCACAGCATAAAGCAAAATGACAGGTCCAGAACATCTCTCAGGAACATGAGCTCTGCTAGAGCCTCTCTTAGATCATCTTCCTCTAAACTGTCGATTCAGCCAGTTTTTACACCCTCTTCAAAACAAATACATACAATACTCAGTGCCAGTCAGCAGAAGAGAACATGGGGGAGGACAGACTGAACGTTATGAGACACCAGCTATGAGCATAAGCTGTCTTCTGTTCTTTAAATGCTGCATAGTTTTGCACAGTTGAATTTCAGCTGACTGTTTCTAGGTGAAGTACATTTTTGTTTGTATATGTTTTGTTTGTTATTATGCGTAATACGTATTACAAACTTGTAATGAGTATATTTTAAGTTTATAATGGTTATTTTTCTCAACAGATGATAGTGATTGTTGTAAATTCAATTTATAATAAATATTAAGTTGTTTGGTATGCAAATGTATTAAATATCTGCATAATTTCTCTCATTGGGTTGTGACACTATTGTCTTTAAAATATTAATGCTTAAGTCAGCACCAGGAGACTGGTAAAGGAGTAGTGTGCAAAAATGATAGGAAGAGATAAACATTCACAGAATTAGTCATTTGTTTTTTATCATTACACAAAATACAACGGTCACAAAACATCAGTTACACACCTGAACAGTGTGGAGTTAAGATATTATTTGATTAATATTTGCTTTCACTGCAGAGATAAACTTAGCATTACCACGTCACAGCTGTTACCGCAGTGAACACTCTTTCTATGTGGGGGAAGATATATATAAAAATAGTTTTAACGGAAAGTCTTGCATAACATTTGTATTAAGGATTTGGGTTGGTCAATGGCAATCCACGGTGAGCGAGGTAAACATGAGTGCGGGCACAGAGTGAGGATGGTTGACGCGTCAACGCACCAAAACTAGATGTGCGCAGTCGCACTGGCTCTCCTTACGATGTGAGACGCTTGGCCACCGCCTTCCATCCACCCGTGCTGCCACCCCTTCGTCTTCCTCTCACTCCTTCCCACCCCTCAGCATCCCAACCGTGCATCCCACCCCTCAGTATCCGATGCCGCATGAAGGATTTCCCCCTCTTCCCGCGGGATACGCGAAGATATTGAACATACATCGCCCTCGCCATAATGGACTGCATCGCTCGTTGTAAATTAATGCGCCGATGACATTTTATTTAGTCTTTAAATATGAATCATGCGTCTGATATTCCATCTGTGTCTGTGCACGACCATATTTATGTCCGCGCTGTCTTCTATTGCCCCATCAACGGGTATGTATTTTTTGCACCAACTTAAATATTTTTGACATCATAATATTTCGTGTCTATAATACGTCTGTGTTTCATATCTGTTATATGATTAACCACGCACATTATTTTGACAGAAGAAATGTTATATACGCGTTGATAGAGCAGCCTCCAGCACTTTGCTGTTTCTGGGGGCTTTTATGTGTGTCGGAGGGGGTAAAAGCTTTTGAAAGGTCTCTGTGGGTTGACAGCACCATTAGTATGACGTTGGAAAGACGGTTTAAGGTGGTCAACAGCATCCGGTCTCACTGAATCTTAATTCTATTACCAACAAAAATTATTATCATGATTTCACATGATGCGTTTCTAATGCCTTTACAATCCAGATATCATCCCGCTGACTAAGTTAAAAATGGCCACAGTTATATTTTGTCAATACTTGTCTCGTATTTCTCGGTTGCCATTACGTACATCACGTCTTGTTCTTTCATCTTGGCCTTTGAATGTACTAGATGTTTTGATTTGGTTATGTATCAGCTGTACGGAGACCTGCATATGGTTTGTTCGCAGTTTTCGTGGTCTCTCTCTCTCCCTCTCTCTCTCTCTCTGCAGCATCACAAAGCTGCAACTGCTGGCACACGTTCATATATAATTGACGGGATTCCCGTAAAGCGGTAAACAATTTCCTGGTGCTGTTCCATCTTTCCTGTAGTTTCCAGCCCCTTGCAGTATGAAGAACTCGGAGATCCGCATGCGTCTGACACCCCGCGGGCCGCAGCCGCAGCAGAGTCGGTCAATTCCACGAGAAGAAGAACCGGAGAGCTCAACGTCACGATCACATACCCAGCGCGGCTCATATACTACTTAAATGAGGACTCGGAGAGCGCGTATCATGATCTGGACACTCGCGCGCGGAATCAGGCCGGTGATGAGCAGGTGAGACGCGGGACGTCACTCAGGTGCGCACGTGCGTCAATGCAGATGGAAGTCTCCATATATTTAATATACACTACCGGATGTATGTAGTGTATGTTTTAGCCCAGGGTGTGTTTGTGACACATTCAGGTCATGGAAAACTCGGGTAAGAAGCTGATGAGTTGAATCAGATGAGTGAGAGAAGTGTGGTATGAAGTGTGGCAAGCGAGCTTATATCTTACCCTTTACAACTGTAGAGAACGGAGCGTTATGCCCAACACTCAGAGCTGATTTGAGCAACTGTTTTATCTGTAGATGCTTTGCTTGTTGGAATTGAACAGAATCGATTTTTCATATAAATTGTTTTTAATAAAAAATGGAATTTGATGGCATGATTTATATACTGACATATGTTTGACAGTGTAAATGAGCTTCTCTTCATTATTTCTAACTGTAGGATGTCCACCTGGCTCAAGCAAGTTTCCAGCTGGAAGCCTTCGGCTCCACGTTTACACTGGACCTTACTTTAAACAAGTAAGTGTGTGTGAGTGAACAAACAAGATCCAAGTGTAACTGAGCACTCCATGTTTATAACATTCATACCAGAATCATACCGGAATCACAGTAGCTTTATTGTTGTATTTTCAAAAATGAAGTGCTTGATTTGTTGATTAATTATTATGTCATTGCCCCTTTCAAATTATCCAATGATCTATGTTTAGTGATCTGTTGTCATCAGACTATATGGAGATCCACTATGAGAAAGACAAGCCAGTTCTCTCCAGAGTAAGAGCAACACACTAATACGTAAAGCATTCCTAAAAATAGACAAAATAACAAGTAGATGTTTTATTTATTATATACACTGGCCTCAAAAAGTAGTTTTGGCAATCTTGAACACACTTAAAAATGTAATGTATGAATTTCATGATCAAATAAGGAAACAAAATATCAAATGTTCAATAAATGGCATTTTGTGAGATATTTTGTTACAAAGGCTTGTTAAAAGTTTCCCTGTGCGTATCGGGGCCATTTTAGTACTGATGGATGTGCATTCGTTTAGGGTGGTGAACACTGTTACTATCACGGGCAGGTGAGAGGACAGGAGGACTCCCGCGTAGCTCTGTCCACCTGCAACGGCCTGCAGTAAGAACTGTTTCTTTGTTCGTGTGAGATACAGAGAGTAGAGAGTGTGACCCGGAGACCCACTGTGACAGCAGATGGCAGTTCGTACACATGAAAAGATCTGAATGTCAACATGTTAGTGTGGCTAAGTGTGTTTACAGAGAGCAGACAGAAGAGAAGCAGACGTGTTTTTTAGACAACTGCGTTTTTGTGTGTGTGATTGTGTCTGTTTTTGTTTTGCTATCTTTTTTCCAATTGACATCTTTTGTTTTTTTCATTCTGCTCCTTTTTCTCTCTTCCATCTTGTGGTTTATTCCTTCAGTGGGATGTTTGACGATGGTCTTTTTGTCTATCTCATCGAGCCTTTGAAACAGATTCACACTGTGGTACGATTACAACCATCACAACATTGTGGTTTATTATTTTCAGCTTAAATTGTCACACAACTTGCCTTGTTCACATCACCCGACTTTTTGTACTTTCCAGGAAACAGAAGCTCGACCTCACACTTTGCGACGAACATCATCACTGCATATGTCCTCTGTCCCGGCTGATTGGGGTAAATGTGTCGAGTCATAGTAACAGTCCTAAAATTACATGTATAGATTTGATGACTACACCTTCATCTCTATGGTTACCTTCATGTCTGTTTTCCTCAGCTGCTGATGACCCAGAGAAACGTTTTTTTGCTAGCATGCCTTGGTTGAGGAGAAGGAGGAAACGAGATGTAAGAAAATGACCTTTCAACTTTTCCATGCCTCCACTGTTTCCATGGAAACATCTCTATATGACACCTCAGACTTTACGTCTTGTTTTCTGTTGAGTTGGACTTTGCGTGTTTCTGATGTTCATGTAGTTATGTTTTGTTTTTGTTTTGGTGCTTAGATGCCTCGAAACATTTTTGAAGAAATAAAATATCTGGAAATAATGATTGTTGCCGACCACAACACGGTGGGTTTGTCTATTAGCACATTTGAAAAGCAATAAGCTCTTCTAAAGCACTAAACAGAACTTGTAAACTGTAATATAGACCAGCCTCAAATGATCCACTAGGGGGCACTCAATATAAATACCATACTGCTCATCAATGTAATATTTACAGTATGTTTTGACACAGACTCGTTTTAACCTCTTGATTTTACAGTTTAAAAGGCATAAAAATAAGAAGCATACCCGGAACTCAGCCAAATCAGTTGTCAACCTGGTAGACGCTGTATGTTTGCAAATTTATTGATTCAAAATTTTCAAAAGATGTACTTTTGTCAGTCTCGTTTTTTTCTTTATCATCTAAATTTAGACAAATACTCTTTTTAGGTTTTTAAGGAGCAGCTGAATACACGTGTGGTATTGGTTGCCGTGGAGATCTGGACAGACAGAGACCGGATTCCGCTGAGCGCAAAGCCACTGGAAATGTTACGAGATTTTTCAAAGTACCGTCAACAAAACATCAACATCAACACTGACACTGTGCATCTGTTAACGTAAGTTCTGGATGTTTCTAAATAGTGGTATGTGGTTGAGGATGGGGGCCGGTTACACAATGGTTGCAAGTTGCTGTAAATAGGTAAAAAAAAGTAAAGTCAAGTTAATATGAACTTGTCTAATGTTAAATTGTGTGTTTTGTCTTGTAATGAGGCTATTTAAAGAGATAATGTTGATGAAGGTTTTTGTTTTGCAGGAATGTGACATTTCATTACGGTCGGAGCAGTGTTGCGTACATCGGTGGTGTGTGTTCCAAAGGAAGAGGAGTTGGTGTCAATGAGGTGAGGCACGCAAAGCATTATGGGTAGACAGACTGAGCAGTTTATTGTATAACCTTACTGACAAACTTGTAAAACTTTTCAGTTTGGCAGCACATGGACGATGGCTGCCTCACTCTCTCAGAGCCTCGCTCAGAATCTGGGCATCCAGTGGGATCCTGTGATCAGAAGGAGTATGTCTGTTTACTTACTGGTGTCACAAGTCTTTTGGGATTATGCTTAATGTAAGAGTTTCGGATTCCAGTTTAAGTGAATTCACAGATGATGTAACTGTGCTGTGTTTTTTCAGAGGAATGTGGATGCATGGATTCATGGGTGGGATGCATAATGGAGGACACTGGGTATCGTTAAAGACACACTTGCACACTATCCTATAGCCTCTCAAAACTACGACTTAATTTGTGTCGTTTTATTTCTTACTGTTCTTCCCCGTAGAGTGCAACATCCACGCAGGTTTTCCAAATGCAGCATCACTGACTACAGAAACTTCCTTCTAAGGGGGGGCGCGTCCTGTCTGTTTAACAAACCCAACAAGGTAGGCTTAAACAATTGTGTGGACCAGTTGTGTACATACATTTGAAAACCCTTGAAATGATAGTTCTGTCTCTCTCATGTCATTCCAAACCTTGTATGTCTTTCTTATGTGAAAAAAGGATATTTTGAAAAATGTTGAGGTTCAATAATAATAATAACAAAACACGCCATAAATGAGTCCATGTGACTCCTGTGCTATATTACTGTTCTATATAAATCTTCTCAAGCCATGCGATAGCGTTGTGTGAAGCAAACAATTTTGCTACCTTCATTTGAATTCTGATTTTAATTACATCAGATGTTGTTGACGTGATGTCATCAATGACATCAAATGTCATTGGTTGTTGTGTGTTTTCTGGCCAACCCGTGACTGCATACAATTTGTACTTTGTGTTGGCAGCTCTTTGAGGCGACAGAATGTGGAAATGGTTATGTAGAAGTGGGAGAGGAGTGTGACTGTGGGGCCCGAATGGTGAGCACCTTTTTAAACTTTGATTTCTACCAATTATTTTCTACTTTAACAATACATGCCTATACTTAACATATCATTTATTTATCATTTCACTCTGCCCAGTATAAAGAAAACTCCTAGGAATGCAAGCCGTGCTTGATGACCTGCTAACCATTGTGTGTGTGTGTGTGTGTGTGGTTATACAGGAGTGCTACAAAGACTGCTGTAAGAAGTGTTCTTTATCTAACAGTGCTCACTGCAGTGGCGGCCCCTGCTGCAATGGCACCTGTCTGGTGAGACTTCAAACCCTTCCTCACTCCATAGACGATAATATTCTCCAGTCTTTACTCAAATTACTGCTTTTCACGACTATCATTAAAATAGACTGATCCATTGTTCCTCTTGTCTCTTGTATGTTTCTGTCAGTTTTACCCACGGGGATACAGCTGCCGATACGCAGTGAATGATTGTGACATATTAGAGACTTGTTCAGGAGACTCAGGACAGGTCTTACTCTGTTTATATTTCTTATATTTCTTTTATATTTCTTGTATTTCTTATATTTCTGTTTACTTACTAAGGTGGAGTAAACAATTTCTGAAAAACAGAAATTGGAAATTAAAAACAACACCCAAACAAACAGCTTTGTTAACTTTGTTGACTTATTACATCTCTGTTCTGTGTGTGTGTTGAAACAAAATATTGTGTTTGTACAGTTGTGCATGTGTAATAAAACAAAGTGGATTTGACCGAACACCATAACAATCTTGTAGCCAATCAGAAATGGGGGCTTATGCACTGCATGCACATCACTACGGCAAGCAGCAAGTGTCTGAATTCACGGCTCAGTTTTTTTACAGCCTGTGCAGCGCTGTATGAAGTCAAACACACCCACAGTAGAAAAAACATAAACAACAGAAAACATTCCTGTACCACATCTTACATACTTGCCACTTTATAAATACTGAAGTCTTTTTTTGTCCTTATAGTGCCCGCCTAATCTTCATAAACAAGATGGTTACTCATGTCAGCTCAATCAGGTCAGATACTATTTTAACTAAATAAATAGTAATAACAATATTTAGAGTATTTTTGAATTTATCGCTTCCAACTTCGCTGTAATTTCAGGGTCGCTGTTACAGTGGTGAATGTAAGACCCGGGACACTCAGTGCAAATACATCTGGGGTCCAAGTGAGTAACACAGATGCCTTCAGAGAACTTTAACACCTGCTCACGTCAAAGAGAACGACGTCTGTCTTTCTCTTCTCTCAGAGGCTGGAGGGTCGGAGAAGCACTGCTATGAGAAGTTAAACACAGAGGGGAACGAAAAAGGGAATTGTGGGAAAGATGGAGACAAATGGGTCCCCTGCAGCAAACAGTGAGTTCGGAACAGGAAAACTTTGGGAAAACTCACTAAGGAGGAAAAAATTCCCATTAATTTGTCTGTGTTGTGTTAGAACCTGATTCACACAGTTATGCCAAACATCTGTAACTGTCAGTGTTTCTGTGCTCAGAAAACCTTAATTATGAAAATCATCTCTGATGTTTCTCCCAAACGTGTGACTTCACAGTGATGTGTTCTGTGGGTATCTGCTGTGCGCTAACATTGGGAGAAGCCCAAAGATCGGAACGCTGAAAGGTGACATCACTCCAACCACCTTTAATCATCAGGGAAGACTGGTGGACTGCAGGTAACATTCCTTGATTTTATCTCCCAACAAACTTCGCTTGGGAATTCTTCTTATTTTGACTGCATTCTCTTTTCCCTTCGATCTCAGTGGGGGACATGTGCTGTTAGATGATGATACAGATCTTGGGTATGTGGAAGACGGGACGCCATGCGGTCCCTCCATGATGTGCCTTGAGCGGAAATGTCTACCAATCTCCTCCCTGAACCTCACAGCCTGTCCGTCCAGCCCGGGCGTCCAAATCTGCTCCTCTCACGGCGTGAGTGATCACCACCTAAAACTCACTGCTTGATTCCAATGACCAGAGCTGAACATAATTTGGTTTGCATTCCAAGACACCAAAGCCAAATTTCCATTTAAATCCATTTACAGATTATAATCCAGGATTCTCATTCCAGAGATTGAATTCACTGAATTCAGTTTGCAGCCAGATTAATGCAATCTATTCCATTATAACCGAATTATTAAATTGAATGTTTTTTGTCTAGCCGTATAAAAGGTGAATTTACTTTAATTAATGGTACTTGCTTAGACTATTCTTTTTATCTACTTTGGGTATAAGTATCTGACCCCAATGCCATTTCTTAAGGCCTCTTTACAACCTAGCAACCCCCTAGCAACCCCCTGGTAGGACACCAAAGCAATCTCTTGGCACACACTATGAATGGTTCATAAGTGAAAATGGTATTCCTTCTGCTCGTCCCTCCTCAGGTGTGCAATAATGAAGCAACCTGCACTTGTGATGCCAACTGGGCGGGAACAGACTGCAGCATCCACGACCCCCCAAAAGAGCCACCTGCCATCGAAGACCCGGGCCCTAAGGGTGCGTAATCTCTCCTATCTCTTTTAATAAACAAAACACGGTAACAAATTCATAGACATACACAGAACTCACAGTCTCATATACACCTTAACGCCAGTCTTAACCAGCCACTGCAAAGCCACTTCCTAACATCAGTTTTTTGTACCTCCCCATTCTTACACTAGGACCTTCCCTGTCCACTTTTACAAACACTAGGATGTGTACATTTTTAAGGGGCCTTAAGTTACATTTTCTCTGTTGAATCACCAATATTTCCTCTGCACAGTGAGCGTGGCCACAAACAGGCTGATAGGGGCAGTGGCAGGGACCATTCTGGCCCTGGGGGTGATTTTTGGAGGCACAGGGTGGGGAATAGAGTAAGCACCTCTTAACCCTTTAATGCCATTCCCCCAGCAAGAGGGAGATCTTGCGATCCCCTGTGT
>JAZGTI010009286.1:0-19054 GCA_036877585.1 Botia kubotai | reverse complement strand
ACCCTCAGAAAACATGCTGTAATGCTCTATTGCAGCTGATGACCACCTCAAACCCTCAGAAAACATGCTGTAATGCTCTATTGCAGCTGATGACCCCCTCAAACCCTCAGAAAACATGCTGTAATGCTCAAACCCTCAGAAAACATGCTGTAATGCTCTATTGCAGCTGATGACTCCCTTAAACCTTCGGAAAACATGCTGTAATGCTCTATTGCAGCTGATGACTCCCTTAAACCTTCAGAAAACATGCTGTAATGCTCTATTGCATCTGATGACCCCCTCAAACCCTCAGAAAACATGCTGTAATGCTCTATTGCAGCTGATGACTCCCTTAAACCTTCGGAAAACATGCTGCATTGAGTTTTTATAAGCCTTTCCTGAAGTCTATTAGCTCAGTGAAGTAAATGAAAACAAGTCTGTACAAAAATTGGAGGGGCTCAACTCATAGAAGAAATGTGAATTTTATCTGTTCAGATTGAGTTTAGCACAGAAGTAAAAACAGTTCATTTCATCCTCATGTCAAAATCAGAAGCTTTTGGCACAATATGACTGTTGGCAAAAACCTCGACTAAACATTAAAAGCGGACCACAGGGAAAAAATAAAATGATATAAAACTCCATGTTATGAGCCTTTTAATGTCTCTGCTGTTAAACTGATTGTAATTGGTGTGAGAGTCTGACCCTCAGAATGTGTAGCGGTTTGTAAATCTGACATTTATTTCAAAAGACTTTCCAAAAGTTGTTATAAAAAAAATTAATGAACAATAAAAATTTCAACTGTTGTTGGAATAATGCCAAAAAACTGCTTAAACATCTGTAATGTAAACCTCTCTCTGTCTTAATATCAATTTAAGTACTTTATTAACATAACTGTGTTTACATACAATACTTTATATATAAAATATAAACAAGAACTGATAAGAAATGTACAGTTTTAAACAGCAACAAACTAGTTTCAACCAGAGTTAAAAGAAGAGTTAAAATAACAAAAAATGAAAACATATTAATATAAAGGTGGACTTTTAACATGAAATTATGAACAACAACAACAACAACAACAAGGTAAATAAAGAAATACATGCTGTGTGTGTATATGTGACAGGAATGTCTGCTTTAGTGAATCTGCCCTTGATAGCACAGAATGCCCGTCTGGGTCTCTTTCAACCTCCTGAGGTGCTGAGTTTTAGTCCTAGGTAGTCATAGTGTAGGATGTGCTTTATTGCTGCGTTTTCTAAAGCAAAGGTGTATCTGGTATCCTGTATTCTGTCTTTTTTCTGCTGTAGAACTTGTGCGGTATCTGACAGCAGCAGCAGGTCATCTGCATAGAAAAGAGCTTTCACCTCTGTTTAAAGTAAGACCGGTGTTCTGTCTATTTGTCCTCCCTTGTCAGATTTTCCTAACAGAGCGGATCCTACCACATCCAAAAATCCCACTGCAAGTTTCTGCTTTGCGTCTGTTACTATGTAAAATAATGCAGTGTAACTTTGGTAGATGATTTGACAGTCAAAAATACCCCATCAGATCATTTTACCAGTACACAAAAAACAGGTAGGATGATTTGATAGTCCGACAAGGTTTTATTCTGTAGTTCCTAGACAGATGTTATAAACGCATAGTCAAAGAAAATTCTTGACTAATAAATAGGCAAAAAATTGTGTGAGGTGAAGTAGTCTGTGCATAAGTAGTAAACAATTATGGGAATGTTTTTCAGCGTGACAAAAATTATGCAATATTGATGTGCACATGTGGAGTAAGCCCTAGTAGGATAATCTGACAGGTAAGATGAAATGTCAGGACACCGGCTGTAGCGAATTGTTCCAACAGCACTGCTAACTTATTAATATATAAGGTAGAAACAGCTTGACTCATGATGCAGCCCTGTGTGACCACATGCTCGAGCGAAAAAATTCTGAACTGCTTCACAAATGCCCTGGTAGTTGCTGGGACTGAATTAGTCTCCACTTTGTATAGAGGGTATATTAAGCCTGGAGTCCAGGACTCAGGGAGGTTTGTAGAACTGTTCTGATGTTGTCAACAGAGACACACTCTCTGGTTGTCTCTCTCTCCCTCTCTCAAGGTGTATGTCTGTGAATTAGAATCATCTCATTGCTGTTCTCATCTCAGATTCGCCCAACATAAAAACATTCAACTTTCTCCACAGCAGCTGAGCCTGTAAAACAGGTGCTCGAGCCGAACGGAGACTTCAGTGAGATTAAAACTTCTCACCTGACAGACAGCGAACATAAAGATGAGAAAAATACATTAATGACTAAAGCTGGACATATAAAAAAAAATCACACTCTGACCATTACAATAACAAACACATTCATCTGTGGTTTTAATTGTCTGGTTCTTTAAAGTGCCCCAAATGCTCCTATACAGAGTTAAAAAAAACAAATCAAAATAAAAGAATCCAGTGAAACACACTAAACCTGCGACAAAGAAACATTTACTGCAAGTGTAAATGTTTGTTTCGAACCCCACAGGGTCGTTCTATCAGATTAAACCAATCACTTCTCAAAGCATCTATGACTCCACACATGAAAATGATGATCTGATCTTTCTACATTGATGTGGACGGCACAATGAAAGATGGGCTTTATAATCACTTACCCTCTGTTTTTATTGAAGAGCAAATGATAAGAGAGAAAGCAAAACAATGCACTCAACAAACATGAGCACAGGTCAAATATAATCAAGGTCTACAGTAATTCTGCTTTACTGTACTCAGCATGTTTAAATAAACGGTGTATTTACAGATATTGTGATATGTTTGCAGAGACATCCGTTACCTTCCCATAGGACCAGCCCAGCTCAATCTTGTTCTTGCCCCAAAGTTCATGAATGTTCTCAGCCAACCGATCTCGAACCTTCTCCAGATGAGGAGGCATCACAATCTGAGACAAACATGATGTTTAAATACTTTACGCACACCTCCACATTCAGTGTGAACACACAGTGAGTCACTGCGTGAGTATGTATGTGTGAGTGTGCGTGCACCTGAGACGTGTCCACAGGTTTAGGTATAAACGAGGCCTGGGACATGAAATGGGTGTTTCCCAGTAAATCTCTGACACCGCCCACATCCCGCTTGTATTCTTTTACTGGCTCCACCCTCATCTTCTCTTTAGGCAGCAGAGCCTCGTAACAGGGCACATAACCCAACGGTGGGAGGAACTTAAAATCTCCATGACGACCACCTAACAGGAAGCGCACCCTGAGCAGAGTGAAGAGTAAAAGATTAGACAAATGAAGAATCAAATCCCTTCCTGTCTGAGAGTGACTGACTCTTTAACCTCATTGTTTACTGTACGCACTTGACTCCCGCAGAGAAGCTGACCACAGGAAAAAACAATCCATCAATGTTGAAGTTCTCAAACATGCCTTGAACCGGCTGCCCATTTATCCTGAAAGAGATGCTGGGAGCATTCAGATCCATGCAACAGCTCACTACATCGTCAGACATCAACATGTGCTGCTTTACAGACGCCACGGTCCGGGGAATCCGCCCTATACAGGAACCCAAGAATAGGTTTAGAGCACAACTGACATTGAGATGTTTTATAAGTGCTGATACGATCTGATCGTGACCAACCCGACCACAGGTGAAGTCCATCAAAGCCATATGAGTAGAGATCATCTCCGACTCCATTACCCCCCCAGCCTTCACCTCCCCCTGGGTAGGGGGCGTAACCTTTAGTGGATGCCCACCCCACTCGCAGATGTGAGGGCTCACCAGTCAAGAAATGATCCACCTGATCAATCATTAGCTCAAAGTACCACTTTCTGTATTGAGCAGAACCTTCACTAACGCCAACGAAGATGTTGGGCCGCATGCTACAAATAAACACGAAACATAGAAACATGAGTCACACTCGGGTTATATCAGTAGTTCAATCTGTCATTTAAAGCCATGTAACATTCATGCTTTGAATGTACGATCAATAACAGTTCCAACAGAGAGTTTATCTTTATTACATCCATAAAATTCACAGATCCTTACGGCGAGGAGAACATTTCACCTCTGAACATCATTGACCAATCGTGTCTGCAGGAGAAGGTCTCGCCTGGGCAGCAGGTGATCACAGATGAGGTTCTGATTGGCTCTCACCGCAACCCCATTACACACACATAGAGAGCAAAGAACATCCAGAATCTGAGGACAGGAAACTCTGAATAAACATTTCTTATGTCTGTTATGTCTGCAGTCTTCTGTCTCTGCGGTCTGAAACCTTTCTGCAGCTCTTAAAGTCCTTCTGCTTGATTGAATTCTCATGAATGAATATCTTCTCTTTATTAGTTATTAAATGCACTATATGATCAGTTACAGAAGTCAAGCAGTTCACAGTGAGAGCAGATCCAGACCTGAGCAATCTGCTGCTGTCTGCAAACATACATTCACAAACTGTTTACAGCAGCCTTTCCACATCTCATACAGAATTCTCTCTCACAATTTCACTACTGTTAAATACCAGAATGATATTAATCACACAATATTTCACTGTTGTTCTTTCCTGCACACTACACCAGCTGCAATAGAACACAGAGCATTTTAAACTCTTCTACCTCATACCGAGATAATCTCATGGGCTTCTTTAAATGTCACCCACTCTGTTTATTATGTACTATGGCACATGATAAGTAAGGATGTGCTCAAAGTGAGTGTTTCTCAGTCATGTTGAGTGCTGTTGCTCAGACAGACCTTGTGGTTGCGTCCGTGTTTGTAGAGCAGAGAGATGATGGTCTTGATGTGTTCTCTCTGAATGATATTCAGAGCTTCTGGACTTTCAATCAAAATACAATGAAGAACCTCCAAAATGCCTGAGAAACACAAATGACCACGACGAGCAGAGGAGACATTTTCAAGTAAGAAATGTATGACCTTTACTAGTATCAAGTCAATTACTTATATTCATTATAAAGTAAGAAACAGCATTGACCTCTGGGTAAAAACATGGTATTCTGTATCTTACAGTGTCACTAAAGTACCACTGCAAAGCTACACCAATCTCAAACTAAGTACCATGGTTTTACCATCTGACACTAAAGGTAAATCCTTGTGTTTTTTCAAAGGCCACAGCTAATATTTAAAGTTTAATGCTGAAAGTTTTTTACACAAACATTTCTAACATGAACACAAATAAATGAGCAAATCAACTAATCATCTTAAAGAAATTAAAACCACAAAGTCTGATCAAATCAAGTTTTTTAGGAAAGTGATTCTGGAATTCAGAGTTTAAAGATCTGAAACACAGAGACCCACCTGAAGATGACTCCAATCTTTCCAGTTTACTGACCAGCCAGTCCAGGTTCTGGGAAAACTGTGTACAATTATTTCTGTTTCCTCGGATGAGAGCGGCTATAAAGACAGCAGGAGGTCACGGGTTCAGCCACATCAGCCAATGTACACAATAACACTCCACACATATTCAATGCATTGAAAACAACCTTTAGATTCACACCTAAAAATATGCTGCAGAACTTTATAAATGTCAAGAGGACAGCACAGCAATTCCTCATGGAGATACTTTCATGAATATTAATGAATACATCCTCCAAATGAGAGCAACTGACAGTGAACGCCCGGTTTGGGTCACTTCACAGATGGTAAAACAAGGACAAAAGATGCAGTCTTAGTTCATTTAAGAGTATGTGTGTGTGTGTGTTGGCTAAAGACGTGCTGATCACATTAATTGTGTTCCTCTGAGAGCTGTCTCAGTCCACAGCAAAATAACACACTTAAAAGAGAACACAAGACACCTGGAGGGTGTGCTGGAGACTCTGAACAGAGTCAAGTTTAGACTGCAGAACTGATCTGGACAAACAGCTACACACATGGCCATGAAAACGTCTGTTTTATCAAGGATTCATCAAATGTGTGTGTGTGTCTCTCTGTGATTCTTTGAGTAAAAGACACACTCTCAGATGTCAAAATGCTGGTGTGTGATGTTCTTACCCAGCAGCTCGTACAGCAGGTTCAGAATGTCCTTCCATGCTGCACCTGCATCTTCACCGGCGTGTTCACAAAAATGAGCCGCACTGTTATAAACACTCAGACGATCGATGCAGTCAGACACCAGAGAGAGCATCCCCTGAAACACACACAGACCCAGTGAATGTGTGATATTAGCATGTGCGAGAGTGCGTGTAATGAGTATTGACACTGACTGGCTCCTGTGCAGGACGATTATTGTTGTGTTAGCGTGCATGTATGTGTGCGTGTGAGGTGGGGTGAGGTAATCAGGGTTAATGAATGGCACGTGCAGTCATAAAGACTGTCTTTAAGACTCAGTGATTGACAGTGAAGCTCACCTCCTGTTTGAAGAGGTTCTGCCGGTTCTTGAGCGAGCGTAGCTGATTCTGTTTCCTTTCGTGTTCCAGATCAGCATCAGGCAGTCTGAAGTATGTGATCAGATCATGGAGTGTCTGGAGAACCCCTTCAATGGGCAGAATCACACACACATGGTTCTTTCCACTCAGACTCTCCAGTTCTCTGTCAAAAGAGCATCAGAGACATTTAAACACACAAATTCAGTTTAAACTCTGAAGCGAAGCCCTTATTCACAATACAGTTCAAAGAAAATGTGTTTAATTGATCTAAAAATAACTTAATGCAAAACATCTTAAGGGTTCTGAAATAGGTGTTCTGTGGGCAAAGCGTGAAATATTCATTTTAGCACTTGTATTTTTGATACATCTGGAGGTACAATGTTATCTTCAACATACTGAAATAATTGTGATCCATGTGATCATGGACCAATTACAGATTACCAGAATAACATTGTCACTGCTGATTCCAATCCCAGACAATCAGGAACACAAGACTGCTCATTTATGCAGAATATTCCAGACACATGTGAAAAATAGAAACAGCCTGAAAATGTGTGTGTGGTATTGAAGGAAATTGGTGACAGACTTGAACTCAAAGCTGTGTACAACATTCACTGCAGACAGACAGACAGACAGACAGACAGACAGACAGACAGAGGGCTTGTGTGTATCTACATGTGCATGAGTGTTGGCACCTGATAAAGGTTCGAAAGAGTTGTGTGGTGTTACGAATGATCCGTGCGGCGCGTGACTCCTCATGTTGACAGCGCTGTAAAGTCAGACCGTCATCCATATGTCCTTCTGAATGAAGACAAACCTGCAAAGATTTGTGTTTTCATTGTTTTCTTAAACCTTGTCATCACGGATGGATGAAACATGATGAGAAAGCAAAAAGACTTACTCGTCGCTTCAGAGGACCTAGGCGTGTAGATTTTACATCAGGCGCCTGATAGGACAGCCACAGACCTGTCGCCATGTGCATTACAAAACACAGAGAGTCTCCGTATTTGATCTCAGCCACACCCATCCCCTCAACATCACGCTTAACACTGCACTCCAGCTTCTCCTGAAACATCACAAACAAGCACATCCACTTTTCAATTTCTAATGACTTTATTGGCATGACTGTGTTTACATACAGTATTGCCAAAGCATCTAAATATAAATAAGCATTGATAAGAAACGTACAGGTTCAAAGGAACAACAAACAATGGTGATGTGTGATGTTCAAATAAAGTAAGGTTGTAGTGAAAGGATAAAGCGAAAAAATGAATTTAGCAGCAGCTCTCAGGTGTCTGTCTTCCCCCAGTAACATAAGCATTTGATCCTCCTTTGAAGAGCTGCAGAAGGTCTGCCATAGTTTTTTTTTTAAACTCCAGCAGAAAAACTTTCTGACAAACACTTTTATGCCATCACAGATCAAAGGTTCACAAAAGACCAAAACATGTTTATCTGTAGTCCTGTCAATCTACAGGTATGAAGACTCGTATGAGAAACATAAATGATACTGTATGCATTACAGGCATTATACTCTGACACTCATCTAACACTACTGACCTCTGTATGATCTGACTGATCTATCAGAACATGAAAGAACATTTCCAGTAAGTATCATACATTATTACTGAGATGTTTAAGACCTTTGATGCTCTGAAGCAGAGGGCAGTAGATGTGATGTCTGCTCTCTCACGTTCCTGCAGCACGATTCCTCTGTCTTCTGTCAGGCCCAGATAGTGACCAGTGGTCAGGTGACGAAGGCGGAAGGGTTGACCCCAGCGGATGTGACTGCCACACCAACTGCACACACACACACACACACACACACAGTCAGTGTTCTTCACTGCAGCCGGAAAAAGGAGAAGTGTGTGTTTCTGCAGCTACACACCTGATGCGCAGCGGCTCCAGTCTCCACAGAGATCGAGCTTTGGTTCCTGCCTTCCCTGTCTCATAGTTCACAATCCTGAAAAACACAATGACAACAATACTAACCCTGCAAACACTGTCCAGTTACACTGTTAGTTTGACCTGATTCACAACATCAAAACAATAACAATATTTGACATTTACATCAATTATCCCAGATAATACAAACTCTAAAATGTTTAAAACTGATATATACACAGCTGTGACAACACATCAACTAACTGTGTAATAATGCTGTAATAAGATTACAGTGAGATTACTGTCTAATAACCCAGATCACCCCTTGGTAGAATTTGTTAATGTATTTACATTGAAATAGAAGTGATTTATGATGTAAATCCTGCATGGCTTTAATAACCCCCTTACAGAGAGTGTTATCATAGATGTGAGAAAAACACAACAGTCTTATGGAAGGTGAAAGAGGGGTTGAATCCTTTAGAACTGCTGTGCGTGTCTTGAGGTTAGCATAACGCTCTCTACCACTGTGCTAAAATCTTTCACTGTCGTCCTCTGCACTGACAGATCTGCCATACATCTGAAGCTGGTCAAATGCAGAAGATCCTTCAGAGAAAATTTCTTTGACTAGATTTCAAGGACAAGACAAAAGTACCACAGGTCACTGCAACAAATATCTGATCCAGCAGATGACATGCTAAATGCCGCTGCACTAAAAATAGCACGAAAGAGCCATAAGGAGGAGAGAGAGTCTCATCCCTCAACATGCTTCAGCTGCACTGTTACCCTCTGTGTCCCTCGCTTGGGGAGTTACAGGTTCCTTGCTGTGAGTCAGGAAGGATGAAGCACTTCATTGTAAAACACACTGAATAAAAGCATCTGCTACATGCTTAAATATAAATGCTTACACAGCACTATGAAGCACATATGGTTTCTCGTGGTCTGACCCGAGTTCTGTACAGTTCATGTGTTTTGTTAGAATGGGACAATATATAATATTAAGATTGTACCTTTGTTCCTCTTCACTCTGATCAGACCCCGGGATGGTCAGAACCTCATCATGCCCATGAAACAGACGCATCACATGACCACCAAGTAGGTATCCTATAGGACAAAATAAACATCAAGGAAGTAATACAAGTTTTGTAAGAAAAATGTAAGTGGTGTTTGCTTGTGAAAAACGATTTCCAGATCATTGATTAAAAAGTATGGCAAGTTGAGAGGGGTGACATATCTGTACCTTCTTCCACACTGCTTCCCGAACAGATGGGGTGGACATTCCACAGTGTCTGCATGAAGGAGGCATCCACCTGGATGTTGTTGTTGGATATGGACAGATGCTGTGGGGGGATGAAACTGTTACCATGGCAACACATCCTCTTGACTGTAGTCAACTATATGACACACTTGTCAAGTTAAACAATCATGGGATACGCGTACACAAAGCAGTGAACATGAGTTCACTTGATCAGTATGGTTTAACAGACAAAAAAAACAGAACATACAACACCAGAATCACATGACCTGACAAAGACAGGAAGCACACAAGAACACACACATTAATGACACTGTAGAAAGAATCACTAAAGACAACAAGATCATGCAGACATCAGAGGAGAAAATCAGGGTCATAATAATGCACACATGCTTTTATCTGCTTATTTCAATGAGGACAGTTAATATGTCCACTAATATGTCTACACACACAAGTTGGCATATATGCTTTATGTAGACTCTCCATAGACGTAATGGTTTTTATACTGTACATATACTTTTTAACTGTATATTCTATCCCATAACCCCAACCCTGCCCCTAAACCTACCCCTAACGTTTGTCATTTTTAAATTAACAAAAAAAAAATCACCATCTATTATTTTTTTTTAAGCGATTTTGTTTATGAAGACACAGGAAGTGTCCCCATGTTATACACATGTCATTATACACATCCTCATAAACCACTTATTTAACCCCCCACCCCACACACACACACAAACCTACAAATGCTATTATAGACTAAAACTAAACTGCCAGTGTTTGTCATTTATTTAAACAAATGGGGAATCCTTCCCAATGCTGAATCTATGACACAAACACACAACAGATGCTGGTCATCGAGTCCTTTGGTGTTTTAAATAGACAAAAGTTAACCATAACCTGAAGGAAATGATGTCTCAGTTTGAATTGTGGATTCCTGATTCATGTTTGGTGTACTTGGTCTGTTTGATTCTGTGATGTACACTCACAAGATAACGTTCAGATGAGACACTGACGAGGATGAGATCATCACCGATACGAACTTTCTCTCCTTCTGATCGCTGTTTAGATGCTGGATGAATTGTCCACCAACACGCCTCACCTGAAGATATACAATTCATTTAAATATTGCTAATATTCACAGTAGAGTATTCATCTATTTCTTAACTAATCTGTTTTAACCTGTTGAATCCTCTTGCAGTCCAACATCAAAAGATAATTTATCTGTCATGGATCTGGAGGTCTTTAAACAGGTGAGATACTGCAACAAAAAGAGTTTTACAGAAGATGCAGAAATGATCTGAGCTGAATCTGATGACAGAAGGAAAGTTCTCTTACCATCCCACTGAAGGAATGTCTCAGGAGAATGGCATGGCCGTACAGTAATGTTCTGTGCCCTGCACTGTGGGCGGCCTGTCAACACAACAGTCAAACACCAGCTGACGGGACACATCTAGCAATTTGGAAACTGAGCACAAACAGACTGATATTCTCTGATGATTGTGTCTAAAAGAAAAGTCTCCTCATAGAAGATTTCCACTGATACGTGTCAGAATAATTTCAGATGTTCATCTAAATGTGATTAAGATTAAAACTGACTGCAGTGCAGTTCATCTCAAACACAGTTAGAGTCGCTCACCTTTCTAATGAACTGCTGTGAGGGGCAAGAGAGAAAACAAACACTTCATCACACAACATGAACAAAATCACTAGTGTCATTTACTAGAGAGATTATACACCAAAACAAATAGAGACATTTTCCAGAGGTCACCCTGCAGGTCGCCGGGGGGCTGCGTGTCCACAGCAGTGAGTAACCTGCATGACACTTGAGTGAGTGTGTGTGTAAAACCAAAACTGAGGCTAATGCGAATATCAGAGCTGTCACAGAGCATCAGCTTCATGTGAGCCAGTAAAAATGAACCTTTATGAACCTTAAAGATCTTTGACCTTTAGCTGTGAACTACTGGACACTACATCAGTGGCGTACCGGACACTGGACAGAGACCAGTCGAGTACCGGACACTGGACAGAGACCAGTCGAGTACCGGACACTGGACAGAGACCAGTCGAGTACCGGACACTGGACAGAGACCAGTCAAGTAACGAACACTAGACAGAGACCAGTCGAGTACCGGACACTGGACCAGTCGAGTACCGGACACTAGACAGAGACCAGTCGAGTACCAGACACTAGACAGAGACCAGTCGAGTACCGGACACTGGACCAGTCGAGTACCGGACACTAGACAGAGACCAGTCAAGTAACAAACACTGGACAGAGACCAGTCGAGTACCGGACACTGGACAGAGACCAGTCGAGTACCGGACACTCAAGCGAATACCACACAACAGAGTGGACCAACTGACAAATCAGAGTAGACTAATGCAGTGTAAAACAAGGCAAAACAAACACACTGATGCAGTGTAAAACAGGGCAAAACAAACACACCATTGCAGTGTAAAACAGGGCAAAACAAGCACACCAATGCAGTGTAAAACAGGGCAAAACAAACACACTAATGCAGTGTAAAACAGGGCAAAACAAACACACCAATGCAGTGTAAAACAAGGCAAAACAAACACACTTATGCAGTGTAAAACAGGGCAAAACAAACACACTTATGCAGTGTAAAACAAGGCAAAACAAACACACTTAATGCAGTGTAAAACAAGGCAAAACAAACACACTTAAGCGCTGTAAAACAGGGCAAAACAAACACACTTAAGCACTGTAAAACAGGGCAAACTAACACACTAATGCAGTGTAAAACAAGGCAAAACAAACACACTTATGCAGTGTAAAACAGGGCAAAACAAACACACCTATGCAGTGTAAAACAGGGCAAAACAAACACACTAATGCAGTGTAAAACAAGGCAAAACAAACACACCAATGCAGTGTAAAACAGAACACACACCAATGCAGTGTAAAACAGGACAAAACAAGACAGAACAAACACACTTTGTATTTCTTGAGTAAAACAACAGCAAAAGCATTGTTTACTTACATTGTTGTTTGGACCTGTTTTGGCGAGCATTTCCTGCAGCGCTCTCACAGAGAGAGACTGTTCCAGCACAAAACTGCAGATACATATATCTGGAGGAAAATACTGACACACACACACACAAAATGCAATCAATAAACACAACCAGAAACGTCAATCTGATACTCTAGCTGTTTTATATTCTTAAAACGCATTTAACATTTGAATGTTTATTTTACAGTTATAAACAGTAAATATACAGACACTTTTACCTGATAAACCAGTTTTTATAAACATCCTCAACTACCTGAAAGCTCTTAGTACAGAGAACAAGAACATTTAACACATGAAGTCCAAACTACAGTAGCTGCAATTCAAGCAACCAAACATTCTTCATCATTTCCATGTCTACCAATTGAACTGTAACTCAACAATCAGACTCCTCCAACAGACTTACTGTAAACACACACAGAAGTGACTGATTCCTCTCACCAGTCCGAAAATGAGCACAACGTATTATACAGCTCAAGTCCATCACGAGACACGAGCCATTAAAACTGAGATACTGCATCCTGAACATCCTTCTAATAAAGAGCAACAATCAAATTCTGAGAAAAATTGTGTTTCTGATTTCTAACTCAACTTATTCTTCATCAGGTGCTACACAGACACAAACACCATCAGGTCTGACAGACGTCAGAACATTATTAATTTAGTTATTCTGCTAGTGTGGAATAACAGTGTGTGTCTTGTTTTCCTCCTCCTGGAGAATTTCATGGGAAAAAAGTTTCTTTGTTTTCCAAATGATCAGCATGCAGGAGATTTTCCAGACATAAACGCTTTCTCTGTTTAACACTGCAGCATGTCATTTTTCAGAGGTAATGATTTTCAGCTCAATAGTAGATTTCATTTGCAATGTGTAAGCATCTGCTTTAGTCCTTCGATAGGTCTCTGAATAGTCTGTGTGGTTTTAGATCACCGTCGTGAGGTTTGAGACTGAAGTCAAAGAGCCAGAACACCCTGCTGACAGTTTGAGGTGAGCAAAGATATGCAGTCTGCTACAAGATTAATGAAACAAACAATTAAACAGCAGAACTCGCAGAAAGTAGACTGTGATGTCCACACAGATCCAGGGCTGCTGCAAAAAACTTTTACCGAACTTCAGTTGTTTTTGTTATTAGGTCACAGATGAGCTGCAGAGATGTTGTGCTGCACAATAAACTGTGTAAGAGAATCTGTCTCTCATCTAAACCATCATTGAATTAACTGTTGAGA
This sequence comes from Botia kubotai, assembly GCA_036877585.1. Classification (NCBI taxonomy): domain Eukaryota; kingdom Metazoa; phylum Chordata; class Actinopteri; order Cypriniformes; family Botiidae; genus Botia; species Botia kubotai. The sequence continues at coordinate 5,332 of JAZGTI010009286.1, read as the reverse complement.
CAAATGTCCACAAAACTTTACAAACACCTGACAGAGGTAAACTCCAAAGAACAATATGTACTTACTCATTAAGACTTTTTAAACATCAACACTGAAAAAAAATCTAAAACTATACTGTTTAAGTTTAGAGAGGTTGTGCTTATGTGTACGTGTGAATTTGTTCCTTGTAGTTTCTGCACTGTTTTTACACGTGTCTTCATTTTAAACAGTCCTGCAGGACAACAAATACATTTTTTAAAGCACTAATATAGCATATAGTATTTTAATTAATGTTAATGATATTTAATAGAGACTGTGAAAGCTGCATATTAACTAAAGCAACAGGAAAACGTACTGTATCACTGTCTGAAGTCTCTGTCCTCTGGCTGTGACTGCAGCTGTGCAGCACACTGCTGAATCTGGACTGCACTGAGGAAAACTGGGTTTTGAGGGCAGTTGGCACAGTGACTGCAGTAACAATTTTCTCTTCATAAATCACTATTGGTCGACTCTAATAGAGAGTTCATCTGAACTCTAGACAGGAAACGATCAGAATTGTGTCATTAAAGCTGCTGTGAAAATTCTCATCAGTGCAGGATTGTGATGATAATGAATCTACACACAAACACTGACTTACTGAGGTTTATAGAAATGTACCGTGGCAGCAAACTGTTAGAGTGATTGTATCAGATCCTAAGACCATGTTCTTTGTGATTATTACATACTACAACATCATAATATCTTTAGGTTTTTTGGGATGTCCTTTATTAAAAGACTCATTCAGTGTCCACCTGGAAACAAATACATTAAACACTAAGCACAGATGAACTGAAACATAATAAGAAAACAGTATTTGATTGCAAAACATCATAATACATACAAACTCACACAAACAGGTTCTGCAGAGTAACTATGGTTCTGAAACACATGGGGTCACCTCTGTCTTTCAGAGAATCCTTTGATTTGTAATGTGTCGGTATCACAAATCCATCAATCAATAAATCAATCTACTCTTGACTTTAACATAATGTTGGTCATAGACAAAAGAAAATTGTCTTCATAAACTGACCAAAATGAAATAATTTGTTTTGGCTCTGAAATACATTTACATTTAGGCATTTGGCAGACGCTTTTATCCAAAGCGACTTACATTGCATTATACTACACATTGATCGCTATACATTGAGTATGTGCAATCCCTGGGATCGAACCCATGACCTTGGCATTGTTAACGCCATGCTCTAACCACTGAGCTACAGGAAAGCTATGGAAATAACTTTTCTTTCTGGCTGGCATTAATATTCACTCTTAATTCACAATTTCCCTCCAGTTAAAAGTGTCAATCATACCCAGAGTTCTCCATTTCTTTGTATGTATATCTGTGATTTTACCCAGCAGGGAATCAATAATCAGGTGTCTGGTTACAGTCTCTCATCAGACTTGAGAACTACATGTTTTCTCTCTCTCTCCCTGAGGGACGATACTACTACCAAGTAAACTAAACACACAATGAAGACAAACCCACAGTGAGAGAGAAGATACATCAGCCCTGTCTCTTCTAATGATCATCACATCCTCTTGCACTGACACAAACACAGCAGCCAACAGCTCAGAGTCAGTCCTGCCTTCACAACCCCCAGAGTAAATTCATCACACAGTGTGTGTGTGTGTGTGTAGGTGTGTGAGTGTGTGTATATATGAGTGAGTGAGTGTGTGTGTGTATATATGAGTGAGTGAGTGTGTGTGTGTGTGTGTGTATATGAGTGAGTGAGTGTGTGTGTATATGAGTGAGTGAGTGTGTATATATGAGTAAGTGAGTGTGTGTGTGTATGAGTGAGTGAGTGTGTGTGTGTGTGTGTGTGTATATGAGTGAGTGAGTGAGTGAGTGAGCGAGTGTGTGTGAGTGAGTGAGTGAGTGAGTGAGTGAGTGTGTATATGAGTGAGTGAGTGAGTGAGTGAGTGAGTGAGTGTGTATATGAGTGAGTGAGTGAGTGAGTGAGTGAGTGAGTGAGTGAGTGAGTGAGTGAGTGAGTGAGTGTTTTACTAACCTTGGCCTCTGATGTGGGCTCCAGGAAACAGAGGCGGTTTCCTAAACCTTCAGCACTCAGACAGAACTTACGGTTTTCTTTCTGAATACAAGCTACACACTGCAGAACCACCTCATCATCCTGTGAGACAAATACACACACATCACAAAACATGTTTCATAATCAAAGATCCAGCAGTGCACAACTAACAGACACTTTCATGTCTGAACAAAATCACAGTAAATCACACTCACTCTGTAAAAACAACACATCACACTCAAAGTTCAGCTCTGCAGTCTGTCATCTGAAATGACCGTCAATCACATTCAAACCCAGCAGGTGTCAGCAGCTCTGAGAGAGTCATTATTCATACCCAGCGTTTGAAATCGTATACTTCCATACTGTATAGCAGGTGAAAATCAGCATGCGTAAGGAATAGTATGTCCGAAACTTCAGTATGCAAATAAATAGTATGTGAGAAATACTTTGATGATTTAATGCTTACAGTGAGATTTTTAAGAATGTGTGGATGGACACTATTGTATCCCATGAGACCACAGGAGCTGAGGAGCTCCCAAATTCAAAAACTAAATAAAAATATGAGACAACTGCGTGCCAAGTGGCTGCTTTCAATGAAATTGATATATGGTAACAAAATATCAATTCCTTGTGGTTAAATGGTACTTGCTTGACAATATCTGAGTAAATTATTTTCACGGCTGTTGTTATAATCTCATAGGTGCATACGGATCACATGACAATGAAAACATGGTGGATGTAGTATGTGTGGAATGTATACATCAGGGGTCTCAAACTGCCGGCCCGCGGGCCATTTACGGCCCTCCCACCCCCTCCCTCTGGCACGCAACTGACGTTAAAAATATAACGCAGTCCGGCCCGCAAAAAAATAATTTTTTAATTATTTTTTAATTATTTTTTGTAGTTATTTTATAGCAATTTAAACTATGTTTAAATTGTAGTACATATTCAGTATGTACTAGAAACAAAAAAAACGGTTAAAAAAATTAATGTGATAGCGTAAAAAACCTGCGCGTGCCAGCAGACGTGATAAGAGAGCTAGTTTCTGGGCTTTAGCAGTTTATTTTTTGTTTGGCTGTGAACGAAAATATGTCTTATTCCAAGCCGAAAAGGAAAGTGGATGATGAACACAGATAGTTTCAGGAAAGATGGACACTGCAGTATTTTTTGTGGAGTTTAATGGAAATGCCACCTGTCTGATATGCAAAGAAAAAGTTGCCGTTCTAATGGAATACAATCTCAAGCGTCATTACTCGACTAAACATGGAGACCAGTATGAGAAGTACCAGGAAGACGAGAGAAAAAAACGAGCCACCCAGTTGCAGAGAGAGCTAACGTCCCAGCAAAGTCTTTTCCACAAAGCCAAAAAAGATGCTGATGCTGCAGTTGAAGCGAGTTATGTGGTGAGTGAGATGATGGCTGAAGCAGGAAAGCCATTCACTGAAGGGCAGTTTATCTGTATGTTGAAGGTTGCTGATATTCTGTGTCCAGAAAAGAAAAACATGTTCAACAATCTCTCTCTATCAGCAAATACAGTGGCAGAGCGGATTACCGAATTATTGAGTGACATTTATGATCAGCTATGCGGGAAAGCGGGAGTTTTCACTGCATACTCTGTGGCGCTTGACGAAAGCACAGACAAAACTGACAATGCTCAGCTAGCCATTTTCGTCAGGGGTATTAATAAAAAGTTTGAGGTGACGGAAGAATTGCTGAGTTTGTGTCCAATGCCCGGCCAGACAACAGCCAAAGATATATTTCAGCAGCTGTGCGACGCGATTGAACGCGCCGGTTTGCCGTGGAACAGACTAGTAGGCATTACCACCGATGGCACCCCGTCTATGACAGGTAAAAAAACTGGACTGGTGGCACTGGTGAAAAGAAGTTCAGTTGATCCAGCAGTTGTTCTGCACTGCATTATACACCAACAGGCACTGTGCAGCAAATGCTTGAAATATGAACATAGCATGTCTGTTGTCCTAAAATTCATCAATTACATCAGGTCAAGGAGTTTACAGCACCGCCAGTTTCATGCCTTTTTAGAAGAACTTGAGGCAACATATTGTGATGTACTTTACTTCACTGAGGTGCGCTGGCTCAGCAGGGGAAATGTCTTGAAGAGACAAATATGTAAGTAATGTAATTCAAAAGAAATGTGAACTAACAATTTAGCAATTAAAGTAAATTCACAGAAATTTTGAGCTTTCTTGTTGTGCTTGAATGTTAAAATGGCCCTCCTGTGAGAAATCTATCACAGCAATGGCCCCCAGCCAATTTGAGTTTGAGACCCCTGCTGTGAGGGATAGGTTTAGGGGTATGGTAAGGAGATAGAACATACTGTTTATTAAGGTCTATTGAATGTCCCCACAAAGCATAGTAACCTAACGTGTTTAAGTATGTGTGTGTGCATGCGTGTAGAAAAATATAGAGCTGGATGGACACAGCATCTTCTGAACGAAATACAGACAATAAAACTAAAACGGTTGTTATGCAAAGAAAGTGTTAATCAGATAAAAACACTACACTGTCACTAAACACGCCTGAATCATTTTAAATCAGCTCACAGCGACAACAGCAGAGAAGTGTGTTCGGACAGACAGACAGACACAAGAGAAGAGAGATAACAGAAGAAAGACAGACAGATAAAGGTGAAATATTTCTGCAGTAAGACAAGAGAAGCTAATGCACACTTTACTGCAGCAGCACACACACACACACACACGTACAAGCAAATGCAAAAACACACACACACACACACACACACACACACGTTGCTCCTATAGAAACAAGCTGTTGAGACACTTCAGTAACAGAAACACCCATACACACACGTCTGAGAACATCAACCCTTCACAAATCAGATCTAAAGAAAACACACTAGGGCTGTCCCCTAACAGTCAACTAATCATTAGTCAAAAAGAAAAGGCTTAGTCCAACACATTTTAATTAGTCTATTAGTCACAGAAGAAATGAAAGACTGGAAAGTCATAATGGACAGATATGTGGTAATTATGAAATCAAAGGACATCAAGTGTTCATTTTGAGAAGATATCAGATAAAAATCATGGACCTCAAAGATCACTTATTATTTGAAATGCAAGCGGTAGTCTAACATTATAGCCATATAGGCGCTTGCGCTAGATAAATGTGCACTATTATTAGGAGCATATCGGTGTCGGAGTGTAAATATAGAGGCCAGGAAAGACACTATGCTAAGCTTGCCAGATCTGCTAAGCACCTGCACTGCATCCCTTCCACATCTGCGACATCAGCCGCATCTTCTCAAA
>JAZGTI010009285.1:0-19056 GCA_036877585.1 Botia kubotai | reverse complement strand
CAAAAATGATGACGAGAACTTTTAACTCTGAATTAGTTTATTATTATGAATTTGCTTGTTCCTCCTACTGAAGTGCTAAAGAGGACTCCCATATAATTTCACGGAGGTTTTTCCATTCTCAGATTAATCGTGTACAGTACCTGTCATTAAAATGAGAACGCCTGGGTAATTGAAACATTAATCACCTGCTCTGCTGGGTGAGACTTCAGAGCTGATGGTCATAGATGAGAATCTGCCTTTCGGTTCACCACTGCAACACAAGCAAGCATAAATGTAAATCTGTAATAATGAGAAGCCCATCAGATGCCTGTCAGATCAAACAGACTGCGTGGATTAGAGCCAGCAGTCACACACACACTCACACACATACGCGCACACACACTCACACACACATTAGCATTTACTCATGCACTGCAGACCTCCTACAAAATCACTCCTCTTTTTGATGTCATCAGATCCAACTGCATGTAATAGAGAAAGATTGTATCATGTGGTAATGTAATTTTTCACCTTTGTAGAAGAGGATAATGTTTTCATAAATTATCATTTAATTTCCATATGTTTTGTTAAACCATTTGTTTTAGCTGGAGCTCTGCTGGCTTTACAGGTTTGGCTAGAGTTTGATAACATATGATTCTGCATAATAAGAAAGACTTAAGAAATGCATTCTGTTTTGTTCTATTAGTTAATGTAAGGAAAACAATACAGAAAGTGGTAGATCTATATGAAGAAACACCTGGGTTTATATAATCATTTGATTTAGCATCGAGATGTATAGAATCTAAAAGGCAAATTTACAGTTTATGCAGTTGTCGTTGTTGTAGATGTTTTAGTATGTTGGGTAGTGACATATTATGCAGCTATAAGAACTAAAGCTGAGCAAGTTTCTGAAACTCACAAAAAAATAGTGAGTTTCAAAAAATGAATGAATGTTTGAAAATAAATGAATGAATGTTCAAAATGAATGTTTTCATTTTGAAGCACACTTAAATAAGTGCACGTTAACAGAAAGCTTCAACAACCAAGAAAATACTTAATACTTAAAATTCCTTGCCTAAGGCCATGAAGGTATTGATCGCCGAAAGAACTTGAACATTCGAAATTGAAGCGCTTTATCAACATCCCTTGTTAACACAACAGGGTTTCAATCCAGCGACCTTCTTGTTCTTGTTTGCCATTTTATTGATAGCAATCATGTCTTAATCCATCCCTAAGCACTAGTGTGCAATACATTGAAGCATTGTATATTCATTTATAAGTCGCTTTAAATAAAAGCATCTACTAACTAAATGACTGTAAATGTAAACCAGCATGTGCAATATGGTCTCCCATTATTAAGTACAGGTCTACCTTCACTGCCTTCTTCCCCTCTTCATACTGTATGTATGTATATTTGCAGTGAGAGGCAATGAGAGAAAACCTGATGCAAATGACCCCCTGATATAACAGTTCTTCACCAAGACGTCAAATGATCTCGTTTAAATAGCTTCCTTTCAGGAGGAGAAAATGGCAATTGCTGGAGAAAGAACTGAATTGAAAGGATCCTGTGAGGCTATGCGTTTGGATGGGAGCAAATCGCTAAATGACAGAGATACACGCTCAGTGTTGCCATTTTGCTCCTCAAAAGAGACAATCCTAGCTGATAGTGTCTTATTGAGGCTTTGTTAGGGTGATAACATCAAGCTTTAGTTCTGCCTCTGTCCTCTGGGGGCGGAAATGAGTACAGAAACAGAGTCCCCAGCAGCTTCTGAAGGTCACAAGGACCGTGTGTGTAAGGATTGGGTGTTTTCTGTCAAATTTCCGCTTCTCTGTTGCTTAGCTGGCAGAGCATCGTGTTAGCAACCCCAAGGTCATGGGTTTGATTCCCAGGGAATGCATGTGCTGATAATACACGTCTAACATAATTTTGGGTGCTTCTTGAAACAGACAGTGAAAAGTCCAGCAAAAGTAAAATTGTAGTTAAAAATTAGACTTTTTACAAACATGGAAAGAAATGGATGTAAAATCAACATGTATGCCGACAGTAAGCATTCTCTTGCACTCTTGCGTGCTGCTTGCAAAGACATGAACGAGAATGAACAAGAATCCAGAATATATGATGTGCATGTAAATGTGGTGATTGACCTTCTTTATTTAGTTGGTTTTGGAAAGGAAGCAGATATGTAATAAAATCAGTCCAATCTAAAATGGCCTGCAAATTTTTCATCAATCTAGAAAAAATGAACGGAACTGATGGAATCACAGAGAAGAACTCTCTCAGCACTGTAATACATATTTCTTTCATACAGTTCAATAATTTATCGACTCTGCTAAGACAGCCTAACACTCCTGCCACCAAAAGCTCATTCAAGGATTCTCAGAGGATCCTAGACACAGACTTTCCTGGGAAATTGGAAAAGTTCAGGTCTGTCTCTCACCGATACTGAATTATTGAACCAGCCCAAATGGTTTTCCTCGTTTTCTTCTCCTCCTCTTTTTCATTCAGCTTTCACTCCACTTTAGGTTCAAATAAAGCTGGGGACAGAACTCCAAGTCTAATTGGCTTTTTAAGCATATAAATATATAATGACATTTTGTTGAACAGTGTTAGCCAAAACATTTGGATCTTTATTTGAAGGTTTTACTGTTAGTCTCTCGTGTTCTGGTGAGGACGCGTCAAAGCTGATGTTTCATCAGGAAGATAAATGTACCGCAGCACTGTCCAAAGTGATGATCAGTTTTTATGTGAGCTGCGCTCCTTTTCAGCGTGTATTACTGATTGATCGTAGATTTGCAGATACTGAAGAGCAAGTGAACAAAACAGCAAATGTGTGATCGAACAGGTAAACAAATGATTAGCTTAGTGGTTTTGCCAGCAAGCTCACTGGCTAGTAAACATAGTTCATGTGGCCATTACCCTTTTACCTACTAGCTTCAATTTCCTTTCCTGAACTTACTGTCGAGTAAAAAAATTCCCATAATGCATCACACGCTCTGTGATGTGAGAACTGCACCACAGAGAAGCTGTGACAACCCAGCCGTGCTGAGATTTGAAAACAGGCCTCTTGTGTTTCTACTCTGCAGTTTGACATGCAACAGATGTCCCTGGAGGAGCTCAAACACGTCTTGTTCCATGCCTTCAGAGACCATCTCACCATGAAGGACATTGAGAACATTATCGTCACAGAGGAAGAGAGTTTGAAGGAGAACTCAGGAAACTGCCAGACTGAATTTCAGGGAGGTAAATAGCGCCGAGAACGATCAGGTTTCATATTAATTGACAGAATCTGCAATGGTTACAGATAATATAAAAGTGAGACAGAAAAGTGAAACAGTCATATGTAAAGATAATATGGAAACATGTTATGTAGGTGATGTGGTTTGCCAATAAGTTTGGAATTCAGTTCTGTATAGAAACCAGTTAAAGAATTTGAATTTGTTTATCAATTTAATTGATAGGTTACAATATCGATTGTTAAAGATTTACCCCCTAAAATGGACGACTCAGAAACAGGACATTTAACGCGATCAGAATGCTGCTTCATCACATTTGTATATGTAGTTCACTAAAGGTTTTGGATGAAAAGTGCCTATTAAATGGAAGTTAGTGGTTTACGGTTCATTTGTAATTACTGCCAGTAAGACATTTGCATTTTAATCGTTATTTAAATTAGTTATATCGGTTTAATTATGTATTGATTTTGGGTCTATCTTCATGACCTGAAAAAGTTAGAAGCAATGATTGGAATTTAGAAACAGGGAAATTATTGTAAAGGCTTGTATCCAATTTTGTTGGATACCAAAGTAGTTTTGCCTGAAGTTAAATATTTAGTTAAATCTCATTAAGACATCTAGTTAAATATCGGGCTGCAGCACAGAATAACAAACCTGACTGAATGAAATTGAATGGAATCAGCTAGATATGCATGGCCAGAGCCAAAGGTGAATAAAATGGAACAATTTCATGCCTCAAAATCCAATTAGTCTGTCTCAGTGTTTTAAACACATGGATTAATAGCCCTCAGTGTTGCACCCTCTTGTAATGTTAAAACATTACACGACGTATATTGCCCTAAAACCATTAAACTATGTTTGTGTGTGTGCGTCAGATAAAAGAGAGAGCAGTCATTAGTGTGCGATGTGTATTAGGTCCAGCGAGGTTGCTCAGTAAAGCTGTATGTGTTGCATCTTCCGTTTCATTATTGTCTATATGCAAAGACTCATTATACACAGTGACAAACAACACAGCTGGATCATTCCCTTTGTTTGAATGGCTTATGCTTATTACTGTATGTGCGCTCATCTCTTCTCATAATGTCTGATTCTCAGTAGTAGCTTCTTCTCTTCTTTTCTTCTCCTCGTCTCTTCTCGTCCTGTCTCTACTCCATCAGTGCATTCCAAAAAGAAGAACCGCCAGACGTGTGTCCGCAAGAGTCTCATCTGTGCTTTTGCAATGGCCTTCATCATCAGCGTCATGCTAATCGCTGCCAATCAGATGTTGCGAAATGGCATGGAGTAGCCCCTCCCACTGTGAATCCTGGGTGATCTGACCTCTGCTGGTCCTGTACCCTCTTGTGGGGAGCCACCGTGCAGAGAACAAAGCCCAAGAACACGTTCCCCTTTCTTTTTATTATAGCATAGACACTGATTGTGACTGATGGAAACAACAGTGAAGGATGCCCTCCATCATCTGTCTGAAAGCAACATGAAGGGCTCTTCACTGGATACCATTTAATGCAATAACGTTCTGTGTCCCTCTGCGCTGTGTGTTTTTCTCATTTTCTCTCTATGAAAAGCATAGATTTGTCTTTGTACTTTATCTCAATCCAAGCCATGTCAGATGGAAAGGATGAGGAGTACAGTGATTGGCAGCCTGTCCAACTGAGGCGCTACAGGACGTCTGGCATCAAGTTTGTGCATGTGTCCGTGTTCATCTTTAAAGAACTGCCCATTCCTTTCTGAACATTTCTCTGTTGCAGCTTATTTGTGGAATTTACGGAAGGATTAATGTTTAAAGTGAATAATTTAAAAGAAAATTTGTAGTTGTTTATCCCTCTGAAAACAGTCAACACAACCAAGGTGGCATAATTAAAACACGCTATGTTTGTTTGAGCATCCCAGCCAGCCTGACAACGCAACATTGGCTCAACCAATGGCACAAAAGTGGGGCGGGGTCACCTGATTGCCCTGCTAGTGGCGGCCAATAAGAGTATTGGGAAAACAACGCACAATGTGCGATGTACAATGAAATCTACAGTATATACTGTGCAGTATGCAGTACGCAAGTATTCCGTTCCGAATGTACCTAAGCAAGCTAATTAAGCTCCTCTCATTACTGACATAATTTGAGTCACAAATGCATTATGGCTGTACAATAACACATTTCACAATCTGCAAAGCAAGTGGGATGAATTAAATTGCACTCACTTTGTGGTGCATCCTATGCATTATGGGTGAACTGAACTCTGTAATTTTATATGGAAATGAGATGTCTACTTGTTTCATTCATTACATGCCCTAGTACTCTCCCATCTTGTACATGTGTAGAGAAGAGTATAATACTCTTTTCTGGCTTTGAATATGTTTATTGGTCTTCTCAATGTCTGCAGTTACTGTCTGGATAAAATATAGGACATTGAACTTCTGCGGAAGTGTCTACGCTACATAGTTGGACTTTTTGGTCCATTTTTGAGTTTTTAATCACTCTCAGGCTCAAAGAGTCAGTGAATGCAGCATACATTGCTCTGAATCCACCAAATGTAAACTGGTAATCTCTGAATTAAGCACTTTTTTACAGTTACAGTCTGAAGCCCTGTGCGTATTACAAGTACGTGTCTACCTGTCGGTCAGTATGTTTATGTTTGTGCACATAGTCCCCTCTCCTGTGTACTTCATTAGTCTGTATGATTATTTATATAATCATTTGTCACGTTTCCCTGTATATTGCATGTGTATTTATGCAAATAGTGCCGCACAAAAGAGTTGTCTTTAGGATGTCTTTTTGACTGTCACGTCTGCATGTTTAAAACTCTAGTCCAGTGCTTTTTAGGGTCTGTAATGCTTGCTGGCATTTGAGCCTGTTCTAAATATCTCAACTCCTACTGTTTCTTTCCTGTGAGCAATGTTATCCAAAACATACCAGCATTTTGAGCCAAAATACACAGGGAATTAATTAGATAAGTGGGTTATTGGAAGCAATTTACTGGACACCGCTCCTGTCAGTTTTCCAGAGAGTCACAGAATGGAAAACTGAGTAGTGGTACGTTTTTGACTTGGTTAATCCTTGGAATGGGGGACCTTTCAGATCAATGGCTCCATCTAGTGGGATTTTTTTGTAAAAATTGTGGCTTGACAGTAGTGAAGTTATCGTCTTTAGCAACGTGAAGGTAGTAAAGAAGAAATATAGCTTTTGCCATTGTAAAATTACACTATTACAAAAGCAAAATATTTTACAAAAAAATTGGAAATGGGTTTGTATATTCAGATCCAGCGTAATTTCCTTATAAATGAAAAGTGCTAAAGTCATAAACAGGTCACTTGTTACATGTTAAGTCTTATTTTTTTAATATAGTCTCTGATGTAAGACATTTTCTCAAGTTCTCACAAAGGCAAAATATCTAAAGTTCCACATCATTTGTTAATGCTTAGTAATTCTATGTATGTCCCTGGTTACTGCCGTCCTGTTATTACACTGTAAAAGCTCAAAATTTCAAAATTCAAACTGCAGTGCACACCAACAGGCCTCACCAATTAATTATGGGCATTTAAAATACATAAATTAGTTCTAGTTTTAATTGCTATTATATTTTACATTTTGTTAATTAATAATATTTATTTATTGTAAAGGTTGACGGAATCTATTATTAAAATTTATCCAGATCCTAACTTCATCTGATTTGAAGCATGCCAAATAAAATTTTATATGTATGTATTTTTATGGACTATATCAAACAAAGGTTTATTAATATGCAAAACAGTATACACATTGCATGCAGGATGTGGATTGACGGATTACAGCAATATGGTTTCTAAACAAAAATGTATAACTACGTGTAAAGAATATGAATAAATGAATTATTTATTGAAAATGACAATAAACATATCGTGTCTACATTGGATTGTTCTTGATGCTGCGACTGCTGCTTTGTCAAAATATTGCCGTGGTGATCACACACTTTCAGTTCAGTTTTCTATTATGGAAGCTTAACATAGCAATCTTTAATTCACAAAACTGTGACATAAACAGCACTTTAACCCGTTTATTGTATTTCTGTGCACCAGTTATATTGGCTCTGTGATAGTACATGACACATGATAGAAGTTTTGTCAACATACTAGAATACTTCTATATAAAATTATATTTTATAAACGGAGTACATATATTTATATACTACATATATACTATTTGTATCTTATATTTATGTGCATGTATTAGCAGGTGTTACATATGTGCTGAACATATACAGCCAATTGTTTCGACTGGCATGAACTAAAAGTTGGAATCTTATTTTCAGCACAAAAATGACTTTATGTTTTACTGATAACGTAAAACAGGCCGTTTCTCAGCCAATGGCAATATCCAAACAGTTTTAAAGGCTCTGTTTGTTGATTACAGTACCAGACAGCACCGAAGCATCTGCATGAGTTTGCTAATATTTGAAGGACAAATCATAGTAGAACAGTTTTTTTTAATTTGTGCCTATAATACTGTCATGTCAAAACAATTCTGATCATCTCATCCCTTATTGCATTACTGTATATAATGATCTTGAATTGACCCTGCAATGCGATTACTAATGCATTTATCCCCCTTACCCTTCTCATAGCATTTAATCTGTTATTGTTGTTCTATATAAGTGATTCTAATGCATACTTGGATATGTACGGCTAAAAGAAGGACAATAAACAAATCGCAGCCCGGATCTCTATAATTTAAAGCATCTACAAAATAGCATTTTCACCAAACATATCAGAACAGACTGATTTAAAACGACACTGTTTTTCAAGGCCTGAAGTACAATGTAAACATAATCTGAGGTAATGTATTCTTGAGGCTGTTTAATGAGGAATACTACAAATACTATGTGAATTCAGTTACTTTTATAGACATTAACCAATCAACAATGCGTAACATTGTACACTGACATCTTATACAGCATGATATATAATTTTGAACCCTACCATGTAAATAGAATGGTTTACAGGTCAACTTAAGTTGACATATTCTCTAATAACTGCATATTCATAACCCGACTGTATCAACAATAAAAGTGTATGACATTAAAAGTGTCATAAATTATACAGCACCTAAATGCAATTGTATATTTATATATATACTTAATGAAAGGCACTTCTTAATATCTTAAAACTATAAATTTAGAAATAGATGAAATATTGGCACTTAAAAAATGTTAATTGGTATACTCTAGAGATCACCTTACTAGAAAACAATAAGCTCCTAAAGACACGTGCCTTACCTAAAAATGACTAGTCTAATACTCAGGTAAGTACAATGGCTTGTGATATTGCATCCTTTTCCCTAAAGGAAAAGTTTAAATATCATTACATACCACCTTATAATTGCAAGAATTCACATGATGAGCTTAATCACAATAATACTGGTGCAGTATTAAATACTATGAATCACAATTTACCATCACCGTTGTAGTGTTTTCCCCCAAAATCTGAGGTTAGCATAGCGCAGGGGTGCTCAGTCTTGTTCCTGGAAATTTACCTTCAAGCTGATCCTGTAATTTTTAAGTGAACATTCATTAGCTGGTTCATGTGTGCAAATGTAATACTTTGTAAGGTACAAACAGATGGTTGTATAATATTATTTGAATTCTTAAATATTCTAATACGAAAGCACAATATGTTCTTGCCACAAGTTTGGTTAAAATACTGAACTTTTGTTCGGTGATTATAAAATCTGAAAATGAGTTTGAAAAGCTAACAGAAAAATCAACACTTTTGTTTAGACCAATGAATGACATTCAATTAAGTTTGCCTTACATGTTAACTGTGCAAAATGAAATGTACTTCAAGTGAGCATCAGGCACAATGTGATTATGAAAATATTTCTTAAAGGGATAGTTCACCCAAAAATGAAACTTTTTTTCAAGGTTGGGTCAATAGGTGAGGAAAGAAAAGTAGCACAACAAAACTCTGTAAAACAAACAGTTAAGCAGGAAATGTTCTTTTAAAACTCGGTGTGCAGTGGGCTGTTGAAATCCTTGGATCCAGTCTCACTTGGTTTCATAAAGATGCCCTCCATTGTTCTCCAGTAGCTGTGCGGGCTGCTGACCATCATTCCGTGTACTTCTCTCTGACCGTGTATGGGTCTGCCGTACTGTTCACCCGTCACAGACAGCAGAGCCTCAGTAGCTGTGTGGCGGAAGAGAACAGACTCCTCTCTCTGCCAAACTGAGCCCGAGCACAGAACGGTCCACTCGTCCAGATGGTCACCCTCGCCATTCTCCCCAAACGCACTGACCTCCTGAATGTGAAGAGATTCTGGGTGAACTCGAGGACAACGTGTGATTCTGTGAGTTTGAAATTATTTTTAAACAGTGTTCCCAAGTGAACTTTCACGCAACATGCAAAAAATGGTTCAGTAGCCCTGTGGAACCAGCTCTTTGTTAAAACAACTGGAAACATGCCAGGTTCTGAGCAAAAGAGCTGACAACCCAATATTAAGACCAGGACATAATACACAATTAGCTTTTTGTCATCTAAATCTAAGACACAGATCCATGTTTTTATAGCTTTTTTTGTAATACTTGACATAGAATTTTAAGGACAACAAAAATAAGTGCTTAAACCTGATTTGATGAAAGAGGAGAGGTAAAGTAGTGGCTGTGCAGATTGCGGCCCGTGTTGACATGGGTGAGGCGAATGTTCTGACCACATTTTACAGGAGTGCCTCTGTGACATACAGCTTGAGTGGTGCCCCGCACACTCCAGTAACTGTTACTGTCCTCAACTGCCGTCACACCTGTCACTGACTGCTGACCACTACCTGGAATTAAAGACAATCACCAAACATCAGAGGGTGTATGCTTTTAAACCATTCCATAACTGTAACTCATATGTAAATAGACTGTCTTGTTCCACGTGGCATACATTAAAACTACTATAATACTCAAAGTGTCTGTGTCTCAGGATACTGTGATGTAGGTAGGCACCTCATAAGGTTCTGAGACCTGTAAATCATGCAGTTTTATAAAAAAACAATCACAATGACATCATCGCCTTTCCACAAAGGAAATTCTTTAAAGACAACATAAACTGTCTTCTTTTTATCATTTCGTCTTTTTTTATTTAGTTTGTTTGTAGGGAATTATCTTAAAATGTCAATTTGTTAATGATCAATGATTTTGTATAGTTAATCGTTTCTAGTTCACCATTTTTAATGTATTTTTTTGAAATGCTTTTGTATAAACGGATGTTGTAAACTCTCATCATCACAAGTAAACTGAAGTTTTACGATTTTAAACACGTGTCAAACTGGATTAAATGAGTAACTCACCAGACCCGTAGCGGACATCATGAGAGTGTAGTCTGACGTTGTGTTTCACATTGAGCAGCTTCACAACTGATCCACACGTCACAAACTTCATTTCACTGCCAGAGGCAAATGTAAACGTACACGATAATAACACTGTTATAGTTAATGGGATTCGACAGAAAACCGAACAATCCATGGCTTGAATTTTGCCGAGCCTTGTGGAAAAATAATCTTTAAAAATCCTACATGACGTCACACGGACCGCATGACGACACGCAGAATATAGCGCCATCTTCCGGTTTGGAGCTACTTTCTTCAAATCTCGTCAATTTCACAGATGAGTAATAAAAATATTTATGTAGTTGGTATTTACTCATAAAATATTAATCATACTTTTTCCACAGACTCCATAAACGCCTATCTTTTATGTGTCTTCCAAAGCCATACATAATTTTGACCGGAAGTCAAATCTGTGTATACCGTAAGCAGAATCAGTGTTGTACCCTCAGCCATTTTTTGTTGTCTCTAACAAGCAGCTCTAGAAGTGACATTTCTTCATCTTAGTGTCCATTTTCACGTTTCTCATCGGGCTGCCTCGCAAGGGAACGTAAGTGATTTTTGTGCTTGATATTTAATTTCTGTCTTTCTAGATGTAATGCGTGTGAATGGTTTTACTTAGCTCACAGGCTAGCTGTTAGCATGAGGCCCCTGATCTTCCACAACACTGCAGGACAGAGCCGTTACGTGTTCAACACGTTTTGTTTACTGTTTATCTTTTCTTATTTGCTGTTCATGGCATAATAATAATTGTAAATGTAAGTCTTTCATTTACTTATCGTGTTGTCTTGATTATTGATCTTGGTCACGCAAAAGTTAGCAAGTGCAAGGATATCAAGTTCATAATATTTTAAGGGTTTTAATACTTTATTTGTCCTTTGCGTTAATCGCAACAAATGCAGCTTAACTGAGCTTAACATAGGTAACTGAGCTGTTAAGCTGTGATGTGTTGATTGAGTTAGTCTTTTGTTTACTGCGAGCGATATGTCAGTAACGTCTCAAAAACTGGTCTTTATTATTTAAATATCACTGGTCAGGACAGGGATAAATTTCATTGTATATAGATTTATATTTTTACCACTGGCAGTTAGCTGTAACTGCACCAGTTTGTAGTATTTTCCTATATATCCCCGGCATGATCTTTAATAAATAAACATATCATTAGTTGGTTGACTTACTACTAACTCTGTGACGTGCGTATGTGTTTTGATCATACTGTGGCAATATAGTTAAACGGCGTTACTACATTGACAGCGTCAGTGCAATAACGCTCATTAACCATCTGAATTCTATCCATCTGATAGTTATGTGTGTATTCACATTCATTATTTTGCTTTATTTCTCTCACAGGCCTTGCAAACATGTCTGACTTCATTGAGAGTGAGGCTGAGGAGTCAGAAGAAGAGTTTGAGGAGAAGGACCTGAAACCCCAGAAGACACAGAGATTTATGGAAGATGATGGTAAGATGTCCCCTAAAAAAAGCTAATCCTGCATTAACAGATGGCACAGATACATTCAGAAAGCCATTTGTGGTGTTTACCTTATTCAATTCTAGATACTTTCCAGATGCTTTGTCAGTTTTTTCTAATACTTGAATTCATTGGTTTTTCAGAGGAAGAGGAAGAAGAGAATACTGAAGACCAGGATGAGCATGGTAACCTAAGAGGACTTATCGATGATGGTGATGTGGAGGAGGAGGAAGAAGAAGGGGAACGAGTGAGAAGTGTGGAAGAGGACAGTGACTCTGGCGAAGAGGTCCGTCATCGCCGCAGGAAACGAAGTGAGTTACTTTGTTTCTGAAGTGTTTTATTTTATTTATGTTACGCATATAAAAATAACTTGTCTGAAATATAATTCCAATTGATATGTGTTTGTATCTGTCAGGTTATGATGACTATCTGGATGATGACGATCTGGACCTCATCGAGGAGAATCTGGGAGTGAAAGTAAAGAGGAGGGTAAGCCACCAATGTTCCCCTCTGTGCTTGTTCTTAATCTTTATTCACACGACCTTCTCAAATCTCATGGTCTGGTAGGTTCTGATGGTGCTACCAGGTGACGGGTAAAGTCTGCATCACATTTTGTTTTGAGAACGGATGCCTAATAATGTCAGAAATTGCCCTGTGTTTAGAAGAAGAAATACTCGCGTGTGAAAACCATGGATGATGAGGGGGAAGATGATGAGAAAGACCTGATCGCGGATGAGATCTTCACTGGGGACGGGGATGGAGACGGAGAGGTGGAGGATGGAGAGGCTGTGGGCACACTTCATCCAGGGGATGACGAAGAGGAGGAAGATGATGAGGAATCTGGTAGGAAAGACATTCGCTCACATTCAACATGAATTGACGCTTCTGTAGAATTTTATTTTAGATATTATTTTTATATTATTTTATTTATTTATTTTTACAGATATAGATGATTTCATTGTGGATGATGATGGTCAGCCCATCACAAAAAAGAAGGGAAAGAAATTTTCTGGCTATGCTGATGCGTAAGTGGTGTAAACAGTGTTTTGTGTATGTAAAACTACACGTTCTGTGATGTGATGGTCTTCCTATTGATGCCTCCATGACGTTCCTTATACCTAAACTGTCTTACCCTCTCTGAATCTCCAGTGCCCTGCAGGAAGCTCAAGAGATTTTTGGTGTTGATTTTAACTTTGCTGAGTTCGACACTGAGGCGTATGACCATGCAGAGGAGGAAGAGGAGGATCAGGATGATGAGTCATGGGATCGGCCGAAGAAACAGATCAAGAGGAGAGTTGGCCGTCGTAGCATCTTTGAGATATATGAGCCCAGTGAGCTAGAGAGCAGCCACATGACGGATCAGGACAATGAGATCCGCTCTACAGACATGCCAGAAAGATTCCAGGTATGGATCTGTGAGAGGTTTCTGGGCTGTGAATGGTACCAGAAACTTCTGCTTGCCCATTATGACTGAATATTAGTTAGTTAGTTGTGAAGGGATGAGACTGTTTCATAGTCTCTGGTTGTTTGTAGTTGAGGGCCATTCCTGTGAAGCCTGCTGAGGATGATGAGCTGGAGGAGGAAGCTGAATGGATCTATAGGAATGCCTTTTCCACACCCACCATCTCCATGCAGGTAGTATTTGCATCATATGTAAAGGTATTGTAAAGAATGCAGGTGGTGATAATGACTTGGCATATTTAGGAGAGCACAGACTACTTGGATCGTGGAACAACCACTAATTTCAGCAGGAAGGGTCCCAGCACCATTGCTAAAATCAAGGAAGCTCTTAATTTCATGAGGAACCAGCACTTTGAGGTATAGTTGTGGAACAAACCAGTGAATATTAAAATAGCTTGATGAATAGATGTCTATATTAACTAATCCCTACTCTCTGATCTCTCATAGGTTCCCTTCATTGCATTCTACAGGAAAGAGTATGTGGAACCAGAGCTAAACATCAATGATCTGTGGAAGGTGTGGCAGTGGGATGAGAAGGTGAGAGTACAAAACTTGTACAATACATTCTGGTTGCTGAATTAGTTGTGACTTACCATGTACATATTGTGATGTGTTCTCAGTGGACCCAGCTGAAGATCAGGAAGCAGAACCTAACTCGTCTTTTTCAACGAATGCAATCTTATCAGTTTGAGCAGATCTCAGCCGACCCTGACAAGCCATTGTCTGACTCAACTCGTCCCCTAGATACTGCTGACATGGAGCGGTGCGTTTACAAACCCATCTCTTGCTGGGCGTGACAACGGTTCATCTTAAATCATTTGCTGTGCTTTGTGATGCACAGAACAGTGGCAATTTGAGATCTGCTAAAAATAAATCTGCAAATGTAAATCTATAACATTGATTACTATGGAAACTAAACACTTTTTTACTTAATATTTTGACAGACTGAAGGACGTTCAGTCTCTTGATGAGCTGGGTGACGTCTACAACCACTTCCTGCTCTACTACGGCCGGGACATTCCTAAGATGCAAAATGCAGCAAGGGTCCACAAAAAGAAACTGAAGAAGATCAAGGAAGTGTCAGAGGAAGATGGTACAGCCATGTTGTCATTCAGTAAGTCAATTGCAACGATCAGCCATCCATTAGACTAACAGCTTTTTGCACTGCTAGGTGAAGAGCCGGAAGTGGAGGAGGAGGAAGAGGAGGAGCAAAAGGGCCCGGATCTGAAACAAGCCTCCCGCAGAGACATGTACAGCATCTGCCAGAGCACCGGCCTTGGTGTGTGATTCTCACAAATACACAGTTTGGGATTGCTCATTTACAAAAAACCACAGTGTCCTACATATAATTTATTAGGTTTATTTAATTTGCAGTTATGATATGAGTTCATACACATCATCATTACACATTATACTCATTAATCCCTCAGATGGTCTTGCCAAGAAGTTTGGTCTGACACCAGAGCAGTTTGGAGAAAACTTACGAGACAGTTATCAGAGGCATGAAACGGAGCAGTTCCCTGCAGAGCCTTTGGAACTGGCCAAGGACTATGTGTGCAGGTACTAAGGACAAGAAATTGTCTCTTATAGATAGCATAATTTCTATAAATGACATCCACTCTGTCCTTGCTTAGTCAATTTAACACCCCAGAGGCTGTGCTGGAAGGAGCTCGCTACATGGTGGCCATGCAGATCGCCCGTGAACCTCTAGTCAGGCACGTGCTCAGACAGACCTTTCAGGAGAGGGCCAAGATTAACATTAAGCCAACTAAGAAGGGCAAGAAGGTTGGTACTTAGTTTGTTAAAGAATGCACAGACCTTATTGTATGTAAGGAGTGACTTCATTCTGCCTTTTATTTATTTTAATAACTGTTGTGTTATTTTTATCTTCTGTTCTGTTGCTTAACCACGTTCATCTCATCAAGCAACGGGTATTAGCAGAATAGTAACCTAGCCACCCCAGCAAAGTTTGCTTATAGGTTATGGATTTGGCCGTGGTAGAGGTTTAGCTAGAATGTTCAGTGCATGTAAATGTTTTCTGTAGACATTAACATCAGTGTGTTGCTTTGCCTGTAGTTTCACAGCAGCTAATGTCTGTCATGTTTCCAGGATGTAGATGAGGCGCACTATGCCTATTCCTTCAAGTACCTAAAGAACAAGCCTGTGAAAGAGCTGAGTGGAGATCAGTTCCTGAAGATGTGCATGGCTGAGGAGGAAGCCCTGCTCACCATAGACATCTGCATTGACCTTGTGGGAGTCAAAGGGTATGACTGTATCCTCATCTAAAAAACATCTAAAAAAAATTACCAGCTTTAGATAAAAGCCTTTCAAAATCATACTGGCCAATCGTAAATGCAGTAACAGTTAAAGGTGCACTCAGTAATTATTTCCCGTTTTAATAGTTTAGCACACAAATAAATAGTAATTATGACAAAAGTTTTTAAAACGAGATGACAACAATCTTCAGACACAACAATATAACAACAAACACAATGTACTTGACATTATGTGGCAAAGAAGCAGTCAGAATCCGTAGTAATTATATGGAATGGAATAAGAGTGATCTGGTAGTCCAAACAGAATTATAAAATGTGTTAATAAGCATTTCCTACTGAAGTCATGAAACGCAGGGAGCTGAATGATGAATACAAACGGCGAGACTTCGTGAGCAGACCGCGACACAACCACACCTTCACAAAATGCCTCACACCAAGACACTGTCCACAGCAATTACCCTTGCAAACAATGTGCTGATACAGGCGAGCAGCCGGTCTGTGCCTGTATGAACTAACAGCAGCATGCAAACCTTTGTTTAATTACGTAATGTGCGTTCTGTTGTTGTACTATGTAACAGACAAAATGGAAAGATAAAATGAACAATACATGGCTCTAATGCATCATCAATTAATACTCATAGTTTATTCATATGGTTTATTGAATTGTGAAGTTCTATATACAGCACTCTAAACAGCTCTGTTCATCTTCTCTGCAGGTATGGAGATCAGACGTACTTTGACGAGATTAAACAGTTCTACTACAGGGATGAGTTCAGTCATCAGGTGCAGGAGTGGAACAAGCAGAGAACGCTGGCCATTGAGCGAGCCCTGCAGCAGTTCCTGTATCCTCAGATGGCCAAAGAACTGAAGAACAAGCTCATTACTGAAGCCAAGGAGAATATTATTAAGGTGACTAATGTTTGTGTTCCTCCATATTGTCCTTGAATCCTACCAAACACCTGCTGGGGTGAAAATGTGGTGTATGATGAACTGACTGACTTGTGTCTGTGGTACAGTCATGCTGTAAGAAGCTGTATAACTGGCTGAAGGTGGCGCCATATCGCCCTGATCAGCAGGTGGAGGAGGATGATGATCTAATGGATGAGTCACAGGGAAAGGGGATCCGTGTGCTGGGGGTGGCCTTTGCTTCCGGCAGGTACATATTTGTACTGTTACAGGCAGGAATACTGAAAGTCTGTTTACTCCCATCAGATAACATTGTTTTTGTAGCCTTAAAGAAATATTTAGGGTTAAATACATGTTAAGATTTGTGTTTTAACAGCATCTGTGGCATAAAATTGAGTACTGCAGAAAAAATAATTATAACTTAAGTTTTGTTGACATGCACTTATGAAGTTTGTATGGTTGCCCAATAGGCTTCCATTGTAAGTGCGCAACTTTCAATGCAAATTGTGCTTGTTTTAACCAAGTGTGGTACTACTTGTTCCTGTTTTCTGTGTTAATTAACATTAAGTTTGTGTTTTTAAATGTTTTTAGAGGGACTAGGTATTTCACTTGCTTTTGAATGGTATTTGACTGTGTTTGCTTGTGTTTCTATAGAGACACACCAGTGTTCTGTTCCCTCATTAATGGGGAAGGAGAAGTTGTGGATTTCCTCAGGCTTCCTCATTTCCTGAAGAGGAGAAACGCCTGGAGAGAGGATGAAAGGGAGAAGAAGGTGGAGAACTGGCCCTAACCTGCAGATCCTTTAATAACGCAGCAGTTGACCTGACTTTATTATATTATTATGGTTTTTAAATTATTGACTTGTTGTTTCCATAGCTTCAAGACATTGAAAACCTCAAAAAGTTTCTCCTCGGCAAGAAGCCACACGTGGTTGCTGTTGCTGGGGAAAATCGGTGCGTTTGTTGTTGCTTGTGTATTAAGATACTCATCACTTTTTTAAAATACCACACAAACTTTGTAAACTGTTTAAACTTTCTTTTAAATGTTGCCCACATGCTGATCATTCATCTGGATATGTGCAGTGATGCTCACATGGTGATGGAGGACATCAAACGTACCATCAGTGAGCTGGAGCAGGACTCTTCTCTGCCTGCAGTGGGAGTAGAGCTGGTGGATAATGAACTGGCTGTGCTCTATATGAACAGCAAGAAATCTGAGGTCAGTGCAGTGAGACATCAACATCAGTTATACCAAAAACATTACTGAGAAGCTTCTGAACTTCTTCTCATTCATTTCTAAATACTGCTCCTCTCATAGGCGGACTTCAGAGACTACCCACCCCTGCTCCGGCAGGCTGTGTCAGTGGCCCGCAAGATTCAGGACCCCCTGGTGGAGTTTGCCCAAGTTTGCAGCAGTGATGAAGACATCCTGTGTTTGAAATTGCATCCCCTACAGGTTAACAGCACATTCCTGCTTTTCATGATCTTTTCACCACTGTCATGTCTACGTACTTTGGCATCTGAATTACTTGTTTGTATTTGTGTCAAGCTCAGTCCTCTATGTTCGCTCGTTTTGCTTTGTGGCCTTTAAGAAATTTTCTTTAAAAGGTCTTTATATGTCTACTAAAAAATAGTCTTTATGTATTCACACTAAATGTTCTCCAGGAGCATGTGGTGAAGGAGGAGCTGCTGGGTGCTCTCTATTGTGAGTTCATAAACAGGGTAAACGAGGTCGGTGTGGATGTGAACCGAGCCATTGCTCATCCCTACACTCAGAGTTTGGTCCAGTACATCTGTGGCCTTGGACCAAGAAAAGGCTCACATCTGCTCAAGGTAAGCAGTTAATCACCAATTTCAACATTCTCCTCCATCTTTTATTTAGTTTCATTTAGATAATCAATCTATAGATAATATAGTCTATCTGTATGGGATATGATTGTTTTTGCTTGATAAACTAGATAACCAGAGATGTTAAAATGGTCTTTATCATCTCATTGTTTCTCAGATTCTTAAACAGAACAACACTAGGTTAGAGAACCGGACTCAGTTGGTTACCATGTGCCATATGGGGCCCAAAGTCTTTATTAACTGTGCTGGTTTCATCAAGATTGACACAGCTTCTCTTGGAGACAGGTAACATGCTAACCTTCAAAGAAATATCTATTAATCACTCTAAATTTTGATTCATTTAGCCAGATGTTTAATGAATTCTGTCACTTTGCAGCACTGACTCCTATATCGAGGTTCTGGATGGTTCTCGAGTACACCCCGAGACGTACGAGTGGGCACGTAAAATGGCAGTGGACGCTTTAGAGTATGATGAGTCAGCAGAGGACGCCAACCCAGCTGGAGCACTGGAGGAGATCCTGGAAAACCCAGAGCGGCTGAAGGACCTGGATTT
>JAZGTI010009284.1:0-19056 GCA_036877585.1 Botia kubotai | reverse complement strand
GCATATATGTGCTTGTTTTTTTTTCTACACAATTAAACATTTGAATGAACATCTTCTGAGAGGGGTGATTCCATACTTTTTGCCAGGGGTTGTATATATATATTCTATCATGTCTCTTTCGGTTCTTGGATTTATGCTCTTGCTCAGGATTACTCTTTCGGTTTGCGATTTGGATACTTCAGCCTTGGATTTTGGATTATATGTTCATCGTCTCGGTTTGTCTTTTTGTTCTCTGCTGTTTGCACATGTTGTCGCCCTTTTTGTTTTACGGTTTGTCTTTGTCGCCATCTTTGTTTGTAACATTCCTCAGTGCCTGACAATTATCACAAAATCAAACCCAACATTTCAAGTCAATTTAAAAATCTATATAAAATTATAAATCATTATTTTAAGCTCCCAGTTTTTACGAAAAAACCTATGAATTAAGAACTAGCCCTTCTGGTTGGGCCTGTTTTTTTCCAAGGTTTTCTCCATCTATAAATTATTTAAGTTTTGTGTCCTTGCAGATATTTTATGGTATAATTGCAAATCCTTCATACTCCTGTTATGTAAATTTTATCTTCTAAGCACCATCTCCATGTAAGCTGGAATGGCATATCTTGCTTAATATGATACCTATCATCCATCATGCTGAGTAAATGTCGCATAGTCTCAGGAAAAGTTTTAGTAGGCTGTCTGGATACATTATCTTATAAACCACTGAGATAGATATGAGCCTTTGCATGCAATGACAGGTATTTCTGATGCATGTTTATTGTTTTAATGGTTCATATGTGTTGTTATCATAAGTTCAGTCATCTTCATATTCACAAGCGAATTACAATCTTAGTATCCCTAATTAGTTTTACTAATACATCTTTAGTATTATTTCAAATTGTTATTGTTCATTGTGTTCTCTGTTTAATGTTATACATATTTCATATTTTTTCAGTTTTTCTTTTAATTATAAGCTGCTTTGAAATGCAGCAATGTAATGCATTTCGTTGTTAATACAACAATGTAAAAAAAAGCACTCTCTAAAATCTCAGTTCTTCCTACAAGTATATGTTCCCTCCTGGCTCCTGCCATTCACAGTCAGTGAACTTGAACTTTCAATCCACATACACTTTTCTTAATCACAAACACAAAACCTTTTTCTTTTTAGCAATTATTTTCTGATGTACTAAACATGATTGCACTGTCAACTTACCATTGTACACAACAGATCTTGTTGGCCTGTGATTTATTTTGTATTTGTTAGTCATTTTTGATAAAACCATCTGCTAAATAAGTTTAAATGTTAACCAGTTACCGAGGTGACATCCACAAATTATGAATATTCCTTTTGCTGTTCCCTTAGTGGATGTGAAAGGATGGATTGACTGGCAAACTAATTAGTTGAATTAAGACATAATTTGTCAACATGTTACCTAAAACGTAATTAATCAGAAGTAACCCACCATTTTTAGAACAAAGAACAAAACAGAACAAAATCTAACAGTTGCTCTAAATCAATGTGCATTAAGCTGTGTTGTTATCAAACAGAAACAGAGACTAATACACTGATGGACCTAATTTACATATGGTGTGTACTATACGGCAATGAACAGCAGAAGTAAGAACTACGTCTAGATGTTGTGACAGTGAGCTGCTAAAAACATTATTTTAATTTTTGTTATTTTAATGTAGGAATAACCATATCAAAGACATTGTATTCTAGCAAAAAACACTGTAAATATTCACTTGATATAATAAAATAGAACATAATGTTTTATAACAATAACATTTTAAAAATATAAATCTATAATGTTTAATTAGTATTGCACAGCATTTCATGCTGGACTTACAGACTATGAAATTATGTTGAATAACTAATATAAATCTGATACAATTGTTACACCTAGTTATACATATAGCATATTACCTTAAATTTATTTCCCAAAAGATTTTTTACATGTGTTTGACATATTAAAGTTTTTGGCCTCTTCTTTACCCATCAACACATCAGTGTTTGGAATAGACCACATCTATAAAAAATACAAAAATAATTATATGCATATTATATAAGAATAAACAAAAACTTATTACAGACATTATCAGCAGACTAACCTCGATTGTGGTCTGAATGCACATTTTCATAGATGGGATACAAAAGATTTTCCTGTTCACTACGCAGTTTTCTTGCCCGAAGCACATCTCGAACACACTGATAGAGGTACGAGTACTGGCACTAGTGCAACACACAAAACAAATACAGAACTGTTTTTGCTCCCATTTGAAAAAAATAGCATTATTTACAGATGAGAGCTCACCTCTGTCTGCACCATATGTGTGCGATGGAGTCTGAGATCAAAAATGATGCTGTAGACGTCCACCGTGTCCCTAGTGTCTAGCTGCTGAAGAATCCTGTCCAGAGCAATGAAGGTCCCAGTTCGGCCCACTCCAGCACTGTCAGATAAAACGCAATCCAGCACTAATGACTAAGGGAATGATGTCAGGACTACGGATCATTTCTAATGGCTTCTTATTTTTAAAAAGTTGGTTTACTTAAATGAAATGTAATAAATTTTACACTGTCTCTAAATACACTGTCTCTTTACACTTAAATCTCTAATTAAAAATGTATTGGATTGATGGGATTTTATTGTTCCTTGTATTTGTTCCTTGTTTTTCATGTGTAATATGATCAAAATCACGGAACAATTACTGTAATTTTATGGTATGCAAACTGTGGGTTATAGTTATGTCACCATACGGTAAGCCAAATAAAAAGGAGTGCCCTTTAAAAAACTTTTGTCTATAACAGCGTTAAAGACAACAAAGAGTCCATATCAGACAAACGGAGAAAACAATTAAAAGGCATTTAAAGGCATTGTTTGCCCCAAAAAAGTAAATATATAAATTTTTTAATTATCAAAGTATCTTTGTGTTCCACAGAAGAAAAAGTCATACAGGCTTGGAATGACATGAGGTTGAGTAAATGAGATGAACTATGCCTTTAACAGCTGAGAAATTGGGAAAATGGTTAATGTTTAATATATTTCCTAATGGCGTAGGTTCTTCAAAAAGGTTTCCTATAGTTAAAAAAGAAAAGGAATAAAATATGAATACTACAGGAGCAATTATATAATTCTGCACCTGCAGTGCACCACAGTAGCTCCAGAGAAGGGTGTTCTGTTGACATAGTCCCTCACAGTTCGGACAAACTGAATGAGTGACTGTGTGATCTCTGGAACTCCATGATCAGGCCACACCGTGTAGTGGAACTGACGTACCACTCTGGAATAGCTCAGATATTCCTCCTGTGGAGACATCTACCACAGCTCATTAACATGTCCATCAGAACTGAGATAACTTTGTGGGGGACACAGGTGTTATACCCACATTACAGATCTTGAACTCTCGGATGGTCCACTCGGGTAGGACAGACTCTGACTGCATCTGCACTATCAGATCTCCATAATACAGTGGCTCCTGATCAAACGGCCAGTAGTGGTCACACTTCACCTACGTATATGAATGCAAATCAAACTGATGCCCATAAGAACCAACTGAGAAATTACCACATACAATCCCCTGTCACACAGTAGTCCTGGTAATTTATCAGCAAATTATCAGAATTACTTTACTGGTAAATACACAAATGTGCCATTCAGTAACATACCATTCACACATCAGTACCATAACCAGTAAACTCTATGAAGTCCTTAACCGCAAGCCAGCCCAAATAGGGTTGTGTTTTAAAACATGACGGGGTTTCACTTTGATTCTGAACGCATGTGGTCCGCATTTGTGTTGCAAAGTTCTGGATCCGAACTTTGAGACCAGATGGTGGGGGACTGGGTGGAACGACCCCTGAGACAGATCATCAGGATTTGATGGACTTACTTAGTAAACTTACCATTATATACATGCCTACCTTTAGCCTAGTAAGTTTCTATATTTTGTTCAATGCTTAGTCACAGCAGTGTGATGTTTTTATTTGCCATCTCCATGTAAGCTGGAACGCATATCCTGCTTAATGATTTTGTGGTTTTATACATCTCACTTCTGTGTTTTATTATTATTATTCTTTTTTATATGTAAAGCTGCTTTGAAGCAATGTGACATTGTAAAAAGCACTATATAAATAAAAATTGAATTGAAAAACTTTTACATTCATGTAGATTCTTTTCACCCACCACATCATATTAGATGAACATCTCTGCTTTGACTTCCGTAAACAGCATGAGTAAACACATCATCCGCGTCAGAATGTTTTGATTGGCTTAAAACAGGCTTTTATGTTAGCACGTTATGTGAGTTTTCCACTAGTCCTGTTCTGCTTTCACACATAGCACATTATCGGTAAATTGGGAGGTAAGGTTACAGCTTCTTTAAAATGGCCAGGGCTGATTTACCAGTAATTTTTAAAAAAGTCTCGTTCATACATGATCTGTTAACAATAATTTGCCAGTAAAGAAAGCGTGTGTTCACATACCCTTCCTTTCTCAACACACTGTGTGACCATGACTATGTTGTGCACATTCTGTTCCCAGACCATCTTCCAGAAGTCATCTTTAGTGCCGGGTAATGGACCCTGAGTTGCTATGTACTCCCGTCTAAAGTTATTGCCCTTTAAATGAATACATATGACATGTTTAGGAAAGCCAATCACACGGAGAGTATATATAAGAATATATCATTTCTAATGCAAAAGTGATAAACAAAGAACACACAGTTGTGTGTTGTTGAATTATGTGAAACATTGCTAAGCCATAATAGCACTTCACCAAACTGTTGATCAAATTCACCTTAATTTTAAAATGCATTGAGAGCACAAAACAAAACATGTGCTGTGAGTGTTTGATATAAATCTTACAGGAATATAGCTTGCGTTAATGTAGTCTGAGCAGGAGTCGTCATCAACATGGGAGAGTTTCACCCGAGTAGAATCATCTGTTTTAAACAAACTCAGTTCAGAATTTTAGTCAGTTCAGACAGAGATAATAAAATCATGTCAACAAACTGTGTTATTATGTATGAACATACAAGGCAAAATATTATTGTATCGATTTTTCCCTCTATTTTCAGACAATAATGCAGCATCTTGTGGCTGGTTACGCCCAACATCCTTTAGATCCTGAAAGCATAATAAAGGTCTATTGTGTCAATTCTAGACAGGAATTATTTTGAATATCACATTATTATGAAAATTTAGTAGATACTATACCTCATATTCCTCAGAAAGAAGGTAGTTGGAGTCGGCTCGAAGTTTAGCCAAATGGGACTCAAAATTTGTGATACAGATGGGGCTATATTTTTCAAACAGATAACAGACACTGTTAAGTACAACATCAGCATGTACCATAAATACTGAAAATATTCTTTTGATCAAAAGAAAAAGTCCTGGCAAACTACTTCAAAGTTCTTAAATTATATGGTATGGGTTGTTAGGTATGCTGACTGTTAGCTCAGTAATCTTAGAGTAACTGTAAATCCTTATCCCAAGTATTTTGTTACTCCTCAAGCCTGGCTGACAGATGCATGCTGCTATCAGAAAACATAATATACAAAATCTTGTGTATTACCTTTGTAGCAGTGACTGTGATCTATTTACATTTCATATAAATATTTATAATACCTTGAGACACGACGGTTGCTAAAACAGAAAAGAAAACAAGATGAATTTCTTCATACAAATTAACATACAAATTGTCAGTATGGTTAACATTGTCATGTTATCTTTCTCAGTATATAGATAAAATACCTTTTCTTAGTATGATAATATAAAGTGTTATAATGTCAGTTCCACAGCAGAAAATAGCTTTCTAAACTTTAGTAGGTCTTACCCTCTAACAATGACGTGTGTTACTGAGCCTGGTCGTTCTCTTCTCACACTCATTCTAACCACAGGCTCATGTGTGCTGCTGGAAAATACACAAACCGCCATCTACTGTTATGTCACACATTTTTTGCTCTAAGGGTTCAGTGAGAAAAGATTGTCTCGTGATTAAGTAAAATAGGGGTTAGGGTCACGCAGTGGGATAAGATAATCACTTGGTGGTTTTTAATGGTTTTGATATCTTTTGTTAAGGTATTTTGGTATTGCAAATATATTTCAATACTTATTTATTTTTTAACAGTAATTTTATAATCAGTGGGAGTGAATTAGAACAATTACATCTCTGAACTTACATTGCTATGTAAGTCAATGAAGTGTGAAATCCTAATTGTATTGTATTACATTGTTTTAAACCCCAAATCTTTTACTTAAAACATTCATCATTAATAATGATGCTTATTTTTTACAGTAAATTGTAGTGTAGTTAACTACTTCTTCAGAAGGGTAACTTAACTGTATCCTAATTACTTTAACTTATGAGTAGCTTGTAGCTTGTCAAATTACAGTTTTAAAGTAGCTTCCGCAACACTGCCTGTCAGTGCTAAGCCCACATCACTAATCCATCATCACAAACCTGTTTCTGCTAAACCCTCAGTGTTAACCCATCCTCACAAACCTGTCAGTGCTAAACTCTTAGCACTAACCCATTATCCCAAACCTGTCACCACTAAATCTTCAGTGCTACTTCATTATTATCATAAACCTGTCAGCACTAATTCCACATCACTAACCAATCACAGACCCATCAATACCAACCACCATTTTGTTATTAGTAACCCTTCACCACTAATTTATCATGGCAAATGAATTTTCACTAACCTATCATCAATAACAAGCCTATCATAAGAAACCCACCATCATAAAGTTATAATCACAAAATCACATTTAACCCATTATTACTAAACCATAAACAATAACCCATAGCTAACCCATTACCACCATCACTAACCTATCACCACAAACCGCCTTAATAACACATCACTACCTTAACACTTAACATCACTTACCTATTATTACAAACCCACCATGTCTAACCTATCACCTCAAACCCTGTCAATAAAGCATCACTTACTCATCACTAACATCACTAACAATCACCACAAACCCTCTCACTAATGCATCGCTAACTCATCGTCACTCACCTGTCAATACAAACCCACATCACTAACCTATCACAAACCCTGCCACTAAGACATCATAACTCATCATCACTACCCCATCAAGTAAGATGAGACTTGGCATTCAGGACAACAAATGGTGATTCACTTGATTTAGTTTAAAATGTAATTTACAAATAGAAATGAACTGATTATTGTACAAAATGCAAAGCTAGACTCACATTTTGTGTGTTTTCTGTCTGCAGATCAGCAGAACAAGTAACCCCACCATTATGGCAATGAGGAAGAGTCCAGCGCTGATACCCTCGATGACCCCGCTCAAAGGCTCTTAACAAAAGACATTACTATATTGACATCTTATTGAAGCATGCATTGTAATACCTCATTTTCATTCAGAAGAGCCATGCATCAGGAATACCTGCATCTGTGGTGAAGGGCATGGACAGGTATGTGTCAGTGTAGAGTGGAAAGAGAAACTCTTTCAGCTTCTCATCAAAGAGTTTAGTAAACGCTCGAACACTGATTCTGCAAATAAAGAGAACCACAGTGGAAGAAATTATAGACAACAGTCTGACTGCAGATTTAGATGATAATTCCATGAAACTATGGCCCTTGGTGATTCATAAAATCCATGGCTGCTATATGAAAGTTAAGAATTGCTTACATCACTGTGTCAACAACACAGCTCAGACATTGACCATTTGTCTTTAGATTACCGCTAATACTGTTGTAAATAATGTTTAGATTGTTGCATAGACGGATTGTTTTTACTTTATAAGACTATATATGAAGTATATAGTCTTATATACTTCATATCTAGACTATACTTTATAAAGTATAGACTATACTTCATAAAATACAATAATACATGTATTTTCAGGAGTTTCAGTGATTAATTTCCTATTGCCTGTATCTGCTTTTTTTAAACTAAAAGACACAGCATTTCCAGGCTTGCATTTTATGAATTAAGGACCATGTATTCGTCGTAAAATCTTAATTACTGTTATACTGAAATAAAAATGTCATCTACACCTTGGATCGTTTGATGGTGAGTAAATTAACAAGAAATTTAAATTTTTGGGTGAACTTTCCCTTTAAAAAGTTACAGCTGAGCTCCATTTCCAATTCTCAGTTATTATTCATTAAATGATATCCTTAGGAAAAGGTTTATCCTACAGAGAGGACCTTTCTTACAACTGCCCAGTGACCACAGCATCAGATTCATTACCTGTATGATGTCTTGGATTTCAGTGGACCATCACAGAAGATCTGATCCTCAGATGCATCAGACTGTTTTTGATCACATTGTCCACCGAGACTATCCATGCCAGACCCCAGATAAATCTCAAACTCCTGCGTTTGTCTCTGGCTTTCATCGCAATGGCTGGTGAAGTAACTGGTCTGGTAAGCTTTGACAGAATTGTTAGCTCTGTAGTCCAGGTATGAGGGAAGAGGATGATGCTGGTATGGCTGCTGGTTTTCATTATCTGAATCCAACCAATAATGACAGGGGGTAAACATTTTACTGTAGTTTAGTCATAACAACTCTAAGAATAAATATTAGCATGTTAATGGTTAAGACATCAGGATATGCTTGTATTTGGTGTAAGGAACATGGTGTTTGGTGTTAGCTCCTGCTAACACTCCCATGTTGTGGTGAGCATGTAAGTGCTGCTGCAATGTTAGGCACAATATCTCATAAACAGATCTAGAAAGGTGGAGCTCGGGAAGGAGCAGGGAAATTGTAGAGCTCTGATACTGCTTACGGCACGCTATCAAGGCTATTTAAAAGAATAATATACAAAATTATGGTGGAAGAAGCATGTTATCATTGGCTATGAATGAAAACATGAAAACCAATTCAGTTTGGGTCACAACAATGTGCATGTTGATTGACTGGCGGATTGTGCAAGACTAGGAACTATCAGCTTTGTCTATATAGATAAAATGCCAAGTCATTTATATTTCAATGTTTCTTCAACAACAAGATCATGCGCATGGCTTAGATATATGTGCATAACAATACCAACCATCAGATTCAGTTACGATGATGGTAAAAAATTTCACGGCACCATTGATGTCGCTGAACCAGCTACAGTTAAACCGGAAAAAAATGGTTGACTTGGTGATTTGAACTGTGTTCTCACTAACTCGAGTTGAAGGCACTGGTGGACCTGAGAAGATATGAAAAACAACATGTCTGTTTAATAAAGACATTTATGAACAACAAATTGTTGTTGTTAGAATGTTCTCTGAACATATTTGGCAAGCTAAATGATAAAACTTAAAAGCCTCTACTCACGGTCTATCATTGTGACTACGTTTTCTGTGACTGCCTCACTGGTCATGCTGTCGGAGATGACTTTGACAGAGACAGTGTACTGTTTATGAGGCTCCAGATCTTTGATCAGAGAAACTGTGGTCTCTTTAAATGTGCGGTGGGAGTACACCATGCTGTGGGAGTCCTGTCTCAAGCACTCAATAGTGTAGGAGTCAAAGTCAGCCTCTGGAGGATTCCAGGAACAGGAAATGGCCGTAGAGTTCTGAGGACGACAGTGCAGACTCCGGACATGCTCTGGCTCTAATGACAAAAAAAAGGCACAATAAGATACAAATTCTATCTGTTACAAAAACTACTAACATACCTTAAGTTAATAAATTCTAAACGAGTAGCTGAATATTATGGTATATCAGGCAATAACTGTAGACTTGTCATTTTATTTATGTTAAGTCTTCATATACAGGCAGGTTGCTTTAAATTTACTATGATTCACTCTATGGATGAATTTCCATGATTTTCACCAGCAAAACTAAGAGACTGGAAAACCAGCATAGTCTTTCTAGTGAAGCTGGTTGACCAATGTAGCTTTGCTGGTTGCACTCATAAAGAAGCCACATGACTACAAGCAGTGTGTAAAACAGTGATGGTTGATAAAAAAGTTTTTATATATATAAATGTGTGTTTTTTGTGGTCCACTGACTTGTTCTGATACTCCTGGAGATAGGAAGGCTGTAGGTAGGGTTGTTGGTTCCAGCCCCACTAACCGTGCGCAGACTGATGTTGTATTGACGCCCAGGGAACATCCCTTTAAGTATACGACTGCAAGATGTGGGGCTGTGGTAGGGATTGAACACAGACAGATTGTCTCTGGGGTTCCATTGTAGATCGAAGTCGTCAAAATCAGTGTTTTCTGGACCACTCCAGGTGATTTCCAGTGAGGTGTTAGTAATTTCTCTAAAGGAGAACAAGACCGGTGGCCTGGGGTCTGGAATATATCAATGTTATTAATATTGCCGCAGTTCCATTAATAAGATGGTAAAAACTGTTACAATTAACAAACTGCTTCAGGTTTTGCAAAGTAACTCTCAAATAATACAACACTCAAAAGATGTTAAATGGCAACTTTAATGTTAATGTTTCTTTATGATTTAGAACATGCTCCTACCAGTCCTGCCTTTAGTGGTTGCCATGTTGGTAAGATCTCCACTGTGTGTAAGGACAACAACCTGGTAGAGTCGTCCAGACACCAGCCTTTGAACTAAATGACTCCTGCTGTCTGCACCCATACTCTCCTCTGTTTGCTGAGTCCCATCAGGGTTGTAGATGAGGAGGGTGTAGGTGCTTACTTCACCCACAGCCTGTTTCCAACTCAACCACAGAGTCTCAGATGTTTTCCTACTGTCAGCACGCAAGAACGTCACCGCTGCAGGAACTAAACAAAACATTATGTTAACAGTACAAACGCACCTTATTCTGTAGGGAGTAAACTTGAGACAACCTGAAACAGCCTATTGGAGTTTTCCAAATGTTTACCTAGTATTTTTTTACCTGTTCGGGCCCAGATGGATGTGTCATTGGTCTGATCTCCACTGCGAGACAGAACAACCACTTTGTACAGCGCACCGGGTCGCAGGTTCTGGAAAGAACAGTCTTGCATATTCTTCACTCCAGTCTTCTGATCATGCAAGCTTTCATCTCCATTGTACAGATTCACATCATATCCATCAAATTCTCCCTCTGGTGGCAACCAGTGGAACAACAGACTTGTGGTTGTGTTGCTTATAACAGACAGATTTTTAACAGTCGCTGGACCTACAACAGACACATTTTCATACACATGTATAAGGTCAGCTTATCTCCTTTTTTACAACACCTAAAAAACACAGATAAAAACAGAGATTAGGACAGAATGAACATACAGGTTCTTGCTTCAGCAATGGCCTCTTTGCTGCTGATTCCGTCACTGATAGTCTGGACCAGAATGCTGTATTTCTTTCCTGGGGTAAGCTGTCTGAAGTAATGCTGGCTGACTTCTGCTGTCTGAGAGCTGTTGGACACAAGATTTCCACTTTCATCCAGCAGTTGCAGCCAGTAGCTGTCATATACACCCCGACTGGCCTGCCAGCACACAAACAGACTGGACATGCTTTGCTGATTATCCGCCTTTAAAGCTGTCACCAGGGGAGGAACTGCAGAATTTGGAGGAAGAAAAGTAATTTAACTGGATCATTTTGAGCTGCTTGGAAATAAGAATAAACAGGCTTAACATATTTGATAAGAATAACTATCTATTCTAAGCAATTAAAGCAATTTACCACACAATGTAAATAGTAGTTTTTATACTAATTTACTAATTTACTCAACTTTATGCCAGTCCAGATATATATGACTTTCTTCAGCTGAACACAAATTACATATTTATATAAAGTAAATTTGTATAGAAATATGGCATTACTTAACATCCTTATATAGGTCCCAACATGTTACAGCTTTATACAGGTCATTCATTCCATGGAAGTCCACATCCATACATTGTAATCCATTTGACTCCAGTGGGTTAGGTAATGTTTTGCTGGGTACCATATAAGAACGTAAATGATGCCTTGTTTTTATAAATATCTTTATGTTCAGCTAAAGAATGGAAGTCACATCTAGGATGGCATGAGGGCGAGTACATTTTGAGAAAATGTTTTTAGCCTTTTATGTTTTAACCATACAATTATGGTTGATATTACAGTGATTTACATTATTTAAGAATCTTCCTGACGTGTTTTGGCTATATATTGGCTATTTTACCATAAGCAGGGAGAAGCATCTGTTTAAAAAGTATTTTCTAGTCTTATATATTAAAATTTTAACAGAACTATTAGGCTTTATAATGTAAGAAATCCACACAAAAGGGTTATTTCTAACAGAGCTTAAAGGAAATAAGAAAACAAGTAAAAGATAAATTCATGGCCTTTAAACTGATTGTAATATGTATGTTTTATGTTACCAGTCCGTCCCACTGCTGTGCTGTTATTGGCCAGAGATCCGCTGATTGATGTGACAGTAATCATGTACTGTTGTCCCGGCAGCAGACCATGAAAGCTCATCTCATTCACATGTTTGGGGACTGATCTTTCCTCAGCCTGACCACCGTTCTGAGACTGGGACACAGAGTAGCGGTCCACATCGCCCTGTCCAGGAGTCCAGTTCACTCTCAGACTACTACTCTGACCCTCATTACTGATATGAATATTCTTCACTTTACTGGGAACTAAAATATAACATGCATAAAGATAAACAATGTTTTCTAATGTTAAACCGATTATTGCTGCATGGAAAATTATCTGATTTCCATGTATCGCTGTGCCATTACCTGTTCTGGCTTTGATAAACTGCACACTAAGGTTAGGTCCACTGAAGGTGGACACCACAATTTTGTAGAGTCGTCCAGGAGTGAGTGATGAAAGCAGGTATCGGTTAGTAGTGCTGCTCAGTGTGATAGGCGGAAAAACTTTCATATCATTAAAGAGCAGCTGGACCTCATAATGATCAACGTCTCCATGAGCAGAAAGCCAAGTCACCAACAGATCTTCTGTGCCACTGTCTGTCAGTGAGAGATCTCTCACACCTGCCGGCACTGTAAGAGGACATAACCACAGTAAACAAAACTACAGAGCAACAGATGTTCAGTAAACTAAACTACAGAGCTATAGACCTTAAGTAAATTAAGCAACAGAGCAACAGATGCACAGTACACTAACTACAGAGCTATAGAACTGAAGTAAACTACACAACAAAGCAACAGATGTACAGTAAACTAAATTAAAACAGCAGAGCAAAAGAACTGCAATAAACTAAATTACATAGCTAAACAAACCAGCACAGGCATACATACATGTCCTTCCATGTGTTGAGACACTGGATTCATATTTCCCACTCCATGTACTGACAATGACAGTGTAGAGTCGGCCTGGTACCAGCCCACTGAACACACATTCGCTCTGGATCTTGGGTACTGTCTTATTCTGGTAGAAGATGTTATTGTGCTTGATGAAGACACGGTAGTAGTCAAAATCTCCAGCTGCATGGCGCCAGTAAACCTTCAGATGGTCATCGCGAGCCATATGTGTGGCTGTGGGGTTCAACACTGTGGATGGTTCTGGAATGCAGAGCAGTCATTAAATGGAATAATATGACTAAGTAACAGTTAAAATGTTATTTTATATTGGAAGGTACATACACTACACATTAGTAAATACACGACAGTATCAACACCTCTATTTATAAGTCAGATGCTGGGTAACTTCTTACGTGTGCGCTCCTGAACTACCATGTGGTTTTCATACTCTCCACTTCGTGAGGTGATGGAGATGTTATACAGACGTCCAGACACCAGAGACTTAAAAACACACTCAGTATTGAGTTTTGAGACAGTCAGAGTATGAAGAGTTCTTTCCTGATCTCTCAAGGTGACAGAGTAACTGTCCACATCTCCTTCAGCAGCTCTCCAGGATACACTCAGGAAATCCATGCGTCCATTGTTGCTGACTGTCACATCTCTCACTGCATCAGGAACTTAATAAACACACAACATGTGCTGGTCATCAATCATCTATATTAAACTCAGAAGAAGTTGCTAAAAAAACATTCCTTCATAAAAATTAACCTGGGTTTTCTTATTGTAAAAGTGTAGTAACCCTGTTTTTTTGGTGGATTAATTTTTGGCAGACTATACTACTTTTTGTATAGTCACTATTTTACTACAAATACCATAGCTAAACCTTTCTGTCACTTACTCAACATTATGTCTATGTAGTGACTCTAGGGGATGAACCTTGGAAGACAGATCACTCTGGATTTTATAAAAAATGCCAATGAAAATTGGCCTTAAAACGACAATAGGAATTGGCGAGTGGAATTTGCATGCCAGTTGCTCCCTGCACTACTTCCTCTGTTGTGGCTGCACACAGGGAAATGACAGAAAGCCCTGAATGTGATCTGGGAAAAACAATGGATAAGTGTCTGCTGAATTAATCCCCACAGACATCCATTGTCCAGCACACTCGTCTGGGCTGGTTGAGTTTTAGGAGGATATGTGTAGCCTGCCTTAAAGCAGCCTCACTGTCACTTTTGTTTTTTTCCTAAACATAAGATCATTCACACCAAAGGCAGTTATTGTAAATGAAATTATCTCAAATAAACAGTTTTGATATACTTTGTCTAACTGAAACTTGGCCATATGACTACAATGAATCTGCCCCACCAGGCTACTGCTATAAGCCCAACCCCCATCTGGTTGGTCGTGGTGTTGCAACTATTTATAGAGAATTAGAAGTTTTCTCA
Source organism: Botia kubotai (assembly GCA_036877585.1). NCBI lineage: Eukaryota > Metazoa > Chordata > Actinopteri > Cypriniformes > Botiidae > Botia > Botia kubotai. Next base: position 4,463 of record JAZGTI010009284.1, on the reverse strand, counting down.
GACTAAAGGACACAGGTTCACTTCTTTTGAATTGCTGGTGCTCAGTGTTACTGTACCAGACATAAGGAAACAATCTATGCTCTCCTTTACGCTGGCTACTGTGTATAGACCTCCAGGTCCCTACACTGAGTTTCTGAAGGAATTTGCAGATTTTTTCACCGACCTGTTGGTGATTGTTTACAAAGCTGTGATTGTTGGAGATTTTAATATTCATGTAGATGATGCAAATTATGTGGCAGGAACTGCATTCAGGGACCTGCTAAACTCTTTCAGAGTCAAACAAAACATTACTAGACCTACTCATTGCTTTAATCACACAAACACAAAAACACTAGATTTAATTATATCACATGGACTGGACCCTATAGATATAGATATCACATCACAAAGTGTTGAGATCACTGATCATTATTTTATTTCATGGATAATAATACTCAATGATGTTAGCCTTATGCAGAACCATTACCCCTACCACCAAAGACAGATTCAAGCGCTAAATATCTAGATTAAAAAAATGACAATCTGCTTGGACTCTTTCTTCACCAGCACTCTTGATACTGTCACACCCATTAAATAAAGTCAAAAAGTATTGCTCCATGGTATAAAAGTATGAATCTTACTCTAAATAGAGAAACCCACAACCTTTAGCGAAAATGGAGAACATTGAATCCGGAGGTTTTAAGATTAGCATGGAAGGACAATATGTTCCAATATAAAAAGGCTCTAAAAGCAGCAAGGGCTGCACATCTTAGCACACAAACAGAAAAATTGACAACAGAAACAATCTTAGGTTTTTATTTAATACAGTTGCCAGATTAACTATAAACAAACACTACCTAAAGACAACGTGCCATCAAACTTTAGTAGTAATAACTTTATGAACGTTTTTACAGAGAAAACGAAACCATACAAAATACAATTAAAAATATACAACCCACGGCTTTACCTGAAGATTTACCTTTGTTAAAAATTGCCCCAGGATGATCTCAATAAACTTATCATTACTTCCAAATCAACAACATGCTTATTAGACCCCATACCAACTAAACTATTGATAGAGCTGTTACTAGCAGCTGAGAAGCTTTTTCTCAATATTATTAACTCCTCTCTATCTCTAGGTCATGTCCCGAGTCCCTTCAAGTTAGCAGTTATTAGGCCTTTCATACAGAAACCCTAACTAGATTTAAATGAACTGGCAAATACAGGCCCATTTCAAACATCCTGTTCATTTATAAAATATTAGAAAAGGTCTACTACTGCTTACCTATAAAGCCTTAAACGGGTTAGCCCCTATGTATTTGACTGATCTCTCACGTTACAAACCAATGCACGCTTTATGCTCACAAAACTCTGGACTTCTGGCTGTACCTAGAATCGCAAAGTCCACAAAAGGTAGCAGAGCATTCTTGCACATGGCTCCTAAACTCTGGAATAGTCTCCAACTCTTCCATTTTACCTAAAATAAATAAAATAAAATTTTATGCTCTTAACGTTTTTTTAACAGCAGCTATGCTAATTATTTTTTGTTTTGGGTTTTTATCCGTTTTTTTGAAGTTCAACCTGCCATAAGAGATGCTAAAACAGTTCTACTCGGCTATCATTCAGTCCTGTGCTCATCTATAACTGTTTGGTTTGGTTCAGCTACCAAAACAGACATCAGAAGACTACAACGGACAAGAACTTTACATCTCCAGAGTAAGGAAAAAGGCTAAGCAAATCACTCTGGACCCCTCATGCCCAGCCCACTCTTTCTTTAAACTGTTGCCCTCTGGCCGACGCTACAGAGTACTGTGAACCAGAACAGCCATACACAAGAACAGTTTATTCCCACTTGAACATCACATAACACAACCCAGTACTGCACATCTGTAATTAACTCAACAAACTTTCATCAGTATATAGCACAATCACAGCACAATCACAGCTATCTAGCTATCACAGCTGTCTATGGACTTTTTTTTCCCTGTATATTCTTTATATCTACTGTTATTTATAAATTATTGTATATTCTCTCTAATACTAGTGTTTGTATTACCTTAATTTTTATGTATGTCTGCACTATGTTTGTACTTTCTGTACTGGAAGCTCCTAACACCAAGACAAATTGGTGGAGCCTGAGCTGAGCCTGAGCTGAATGAGACGTCCGACCAGGTGCATGAGCTGGCTGCATCAGATGCAACGGTGGATGTGCCTGTGGAACATGAGGAGAGTTTGGAGGACCCTGCCCATGACACCACTGCTGGGGGTATGAACTGGACTCGAGTTCAGAGACTATTATGTCTCCAATTTCAAAAGATATATCAATATTGAATTTAATCCCACCCACCCACCCAACCTCCCTCTCCCACCTCCTCTCATGTCTTTGTCGGTCTCCTCTTAGATGTCGCTGGAGCCTTTCAGCCCCTCTGCTCACCCTCAGCCCACCAGCGGTGTCATAAGTTCGCCGCGGGTCTGCCTACCACCAGCTACATCTACGCTGAGGATGGAAGATCCCTCAACTCTGCTTCCTGCCTCCAGCACCCAGACTCCTCATCGGCCCTACAACCCTTCGGCTCAACTGCATCTTCCAGCTCCCTAGCCTCCATCGTCACCTGTCGGACCACCAGCTCCACCAGGCTCCCTCGTCCCTCCGTCGCCACCTCGGTCAGTCATCGTCCTGCCATCTCTTCTGGACTCTGCTCCTTAAGCTGCACTGCGTCATTCCGTCCCACCGGCTCCGTTGGGCTTCTCCTTTCCTCCAGCTCCCCCTCAGTCCTCCATCGCTCTGGCTTTAACGCGTCCCTCCAGATCTCTGCCTCCACCTCAGTCGCCGAAGCCTCATGCTCCACCTCGCCCCTCGGGATCCTCAACGTTACCTTGGCTTGTCAGCTCTCAGTCTCCGCCTTGGGCTCTGCTGCCTTCTGCTCCGCCGCCATCGGTCGGCCCCATGGAGACATCGGCCTCTCCTCCACCATGGCTCCTCCCTCTGTCGTCTCCCTGGTTGCGTTCTGGGTACCATCTGGCTCCTCCGGTCTCAACTCCATCCTGTCTCCGCCCTGGCTCCTCAAGTCTCCACCCTGGCTTCTCAAGTCTCCACCCTGGTTTTCTGCTGACATTCCTCCCAAGCCCCACCCCCTCCCTCTGTTGTGCCTTCTACGGCGTGAAGACATGGAGGGGGGGGGGCATTATGTTACGATTCATGGACTCTTACGATTCATGGATTCAAGTTTTCTGTTGGGTTCTGTTTTTTCCTGTTTTCATTCACTTCTGGTTTGACAATCATGATCACCTGTAACGACCTGATTAGTAGCACTATTTAAGTTCTCCGTTTTGAGGTTTAGTTTGTCGGTTATTGTTGGATTGTTTGGATGTTTCATGAATGCCTTTGGTTTATGATTCTATATACTCCTGTGGATTATCCCTATTGAACTACGCAACTGTGCACCTGTTGTTGCCCATTGCTTTAATTAAAATGGTTAGTGTTTGTTTTTTTATCATTAAATATAATTTTGTTACTTATTTCCGCATCCTGCTCCGTTATTTTGTCTCCGCAAACACCTAACCGTAACAAATGGCACTATTGCAAATAATTCAGTGCCTTACATAAGTATTTATACCCCTTGAATTTTTTCACATTTTGTCACCTTACAACCACAAACTTAAATGTATTTTATTGAGATTTTATGTGATAGACCAACACAAAGTAGCACATAATTGTGAAGTGGTCACCTAATTAGTTAATAGAGTCCACCTGTGTGTAATTTTGTCTCAATATAAATACACCTGTTCTGTGAAGGCCTCAGTGGTTTGTTAGAGAACACTAGTGAACAAACAGCATCATGAAGACCAAGGAACTCACCAGACAGGTCAGGTGTTCAATTCATCATCCAAAAATGGAACAAGTATGCCACAACTGAAAACCTACCAAGACATGGCCGTCCACCTAAACTGACAGACCGAGCAAGGAGAGCACTTGTCAGAAAAGCAGCCAAGAGGTCCATGGTCACTCTGGAGGAGCTGCAGAAATCCACAGCTCAGGTGGGAGAATCTGTCCACAGGACAACTATAAGCCATGTACTCCAGAAATATGGCCTTTATGGAAGAGAGGCAAGAAGAAAGCCATTGTTGAAAGAAATACATAAGAAGTCCCGTTTGCAGTTTGCCACAAGCCATGTAGGGGACACAGCAAACATGTGGCAGAAGGTGCTCTGGTCAGATGACACCAAAGTTGAACTTTTTGGCCTAAATGCAAAGCATTTTGTGTAGCGGAAAAGTAACACTGCTCATCACCCTGAACACACCATCCATGCTTTTCTTCAGCAGGGACAGGGAAGCTGGTCAGAGTTGATGAGAAGATGGATGGAGCAAAATACAGGGCAATCCCGGAAGAAAAGCTTTCCTGTAGCTCAGTGGTTAGAGCGTGGCGTTAACAACGCCAAGGTCATGGGTTCGATCCCAGGGATTGCACATACTCAGAAACAATG